>JAQMWT010000103.1:0-65132 GCA_029834535.1 Chrysophaeum taylorii
CCGCCACGTAATATGAGGGATGTGCTCCGACGGGCGAGATAAGTACGCGGGACCTAGTCGGGTCATCGCCGAGGCGTGGGGCAGGCGAGAGAGGACGGGCCCCGCCCGTAGGTCGTACACATGCTGCCGCCGACGTATGTGCGACTTTAAGCGTGACGTCCTGCTGGATCGGGCGGCCTCAAGGTTCCCGAGGCGCGACATGGTGAGGCGGTGAGGGCACAGCGAGCCCGGCCTAATGCGTTGGCGATCCCCCACTCACGGTAGATGTGGCGAGTTTGGGCCGCCTTTGGCTTGTGAAGCTTACGCAGCCGCTTGTCACCCAGGCGGCAGCGATGCGCCTGCGCATGTTTGCGAGAGCGTGGCATGCCGCGCTGGCCTCACCGAAGGCAACGAAAAGACGAGGCCGGCGACGGTGCCGTAGCTACGTACGCTGTTCTGACAGGGCCCGCCAGCCAGGCAGCTGGGCAACCTGGCTGGGGATGATGGCGTCGATGCCGCGGGCGTGAGCGAGGTATTCGGAGTGGACTTGCGCTGCGCGCCGATCGACAGGCGACGGGTGGGAGGGATGGAGGGCGTGGGCGGTGTACAACGAACCCCAAGCGAGGGTTTTGATGTCGTAGAGTTGCTCCTTGTTGTCGAGCGTGGTGAGGATGTCTGGGACGACTTGACGTCGGGCGAGATTGCCTCGGTACCGGCCGTAGAGGCGCGTGCGAATGGTAGGGCGACGACGTCAGCAAAGATGCCGAAAACCTCGGACAGGGCTGGGATGCCGGCCTCTTTGACGCTGCCGTGGACGCAGTCGAGCTGGCCGTCATGCCAGGTGGTCCGCGCTCCTCCGCGGTTGACAAGGTTGGCCTGCGTGAGAAGCACCTTGCCGTGAGCGTCGAGAACGACGTCAGTGCCCAGAATGCGAGCCCCCGAGGCCCAAACAAGCTGGAGAGGGGTAGCCAAAGTACTGGGCACACATCTCAGCCCAGCAGCGGTTGGGGATTTGAAGGCCAGAGCTGGGCCACGAGCTGATGAACGTGGTCGAGAAGCGATCCCATGAGGACGCCGCTACTCGAAGTGCTTCGGTGATGGGAAGGGTGGCCGCAAGGCGCTGGAGTGCAGTCCGAGCTGTCTCGCGCTGGGAGGTTAGAGCACGCTGGAGTTGGGGTATCAGCACGGGTGTCGAGATGGTGGGGTCGACGAGGACGCCCATGGAGACGAACGTGGGAGAGAGGACCGTCGACGATGAACGTTGGCGGGGTCGCCGGAACCAGCGCCGCCGGGAAGCCAGCGTGGTACGGAGATCAGCCCGAAGTCCGTCCCACGCAGTCTCGAGTGCCGCCCCAGGCGGCAACCGGATGCGAGGAGGTGGTGCCAACGGTGCAACTCGTTACCTGTGCGAAAAGAAGTGGCACCCAGGACCGAGGCGAGGCGGGGAGGTAGCCAGGGACCTCCAAGGCACCCGTAGGATCGCGAAGGTCGACGAGGTGTGGAGGGCCTGGGCCGCCGTGCCAACAAAGGCGGCGGGGCTGTGGTCGGCGCAGGAGCGAATGCCGCCACCCCCACTTCGAGCAGGAAGACGGAGGCGTTGGAGGACGATGCCGGTGGAGTCAAAAACCTGACGCGGATCTGCGCCAGTGCTGTGGCGACGAAGCTGAGGACGGCAACGTCGAAGCGGCGGAGCGCGCTCAAGGCATGGGGTAGCAGTGTTGCGCGATGTAGTCCATGCGCGGGGCGATGCAGTAGCGGCCCAACGAGTACATGCAGTGGAGGGAGACGTTCTGGAGCTTGGTGCGAATACGGCTCATGTAGCTCACCTGAGCGTCAACCTCGCGTTGCAAGGTAGCTTCGACATAGGCATCTCCGGCGTGGCCGGGGAGCCGATGGGCACACCGTAGATTACGAGGCCGTCGGCGACAACGGGGATACCAGCAAGAGTACGCGTGCCGTCAGGCGCAACTTGGACGTGGTCGTGAACATCGGGGTGGTCGAGAAGCCCCATGCCAAGTGCCGGACAGAACGCCACGCACTTGTCGAGGCGGAGCTCCTCGCCGCTAGCTTGGATGTCGCGGGCGTACTGCAGGAGGGCGTCGACAACCTCACGAGGGGAACCAGAGATGACGCCGTCGTCCATGCCAAATCGGGCGTAGCCGGCACATGAACGTAAGCAAGTCGGAAGTGTGCCTGTGGCGTCATGCGTTGCCAGACAGTACGCCGGTGGATAGGTGGGGTCGCCTTGCTGGCCGCCTTCTTGAGAGTCGAAGGGGGCGCGATCGAGGCCCGGGGGCCGGAGGGCCACCCAGGATGCCGGCCGCAATTGCTTGACATAAAGTGGCCAAAGGCACGCAGCTTAGCGTTGGCGTGGTTTGCGAGTTTGTCCACGACGGTCCGGCGCTTGAGCTCGTTGAAGGCGTTGCGTTTGTCCAGCTTGATGATGACCTGGTCGGGGTACTGCTCCGCGTGGGTGCGGACGCCAAAGACGAGGCGCGAGGGGCCGCCCTTGACCCCGACGGCAACGTTGATCGGGTACAGTGCCTCAGAGAGCTCGGAGTGGAGGCTACGCACAAGGCACCGTCCAGTGGCACGGCGGCGGACGGTGCCAATGCCGATAGGTCGAACGTCAGGTGCTTGGTTAGCGTCAGCGGCGCGTCGTTTTACCAACGGAATGAGGGTTACCGTGGTGGTGATGAAAATACCAGTCAGAAGAGCTCCACGAACGAAAACTCAAGGTTGTCGATTTTGTCCATCGCCGCGTGCCTTGACGTTGCTCGGGAAGGGCTGGGCGAAAACGGAGAGGAATTCATTGCGGCACTGGTCGGGGCCCACACCAGCCTTCGGCCGGAGCGTGCGGTAAGTTTCACGCAGGGCGACCGAGAGTGTGGCGAGCCCTTGGGGTGTTGGGGAATCCTCCTTGCAAGCAGGATGTTAGGACACGAGTTGGCGCATGACGTCTGGGTGGCATGGGTCGGCGATGCCCAGGCTGGTGAGAATACGGCACGCCCGAGAGAGGTCGCCAGATTCAGCGAGTCGCAATGCACGAAGTGCGTCCGCGTCATCGTCGGGGCCGCCCGTGAGCGTACATGGGAGCGCACGCGAGTCACGTCGTGGAGGTAGCCGTCAATGAGGAGGTCGTAACGCCCTGCGGCGAAGGCTGTAAAGCGGTCAGTGAGCACGTCGGGCCGACGGGCGCCGCCTCGTGGTGCTCGCCGAAGAAGTAGGCTGTGAAGGCTCATGTACCAAAGGAGGGCACGGTCACGAGCGTTATCGGAAGTGGCGTCTTCAAACCATGAACACACCTCGGCCATTGCGCTCGCCCATGCCTCGCGGAATTGGGCGGAATGGTGCGAATGCAGAGCACGGCATATAATGAGGTCTTTGATGGAAACCTCGTCGATCGCAGAGCGCAAATCGCTCAGGTCACGTGGACGGCGTGTCGGGAGGAGGGGGCTCCGGATGACGTAGGGTGGGCGGGGGCAACAGACGGTGGCGCCGAATGTGACCGAGGCCCAATGGGAGAAATGCCAGGAGACGCTCGTGGGGTCAGCCGTGACAGGGGTGTTGCGGTGGGGTGGCAGGGGGCAGGGCGCGGCGGTTGCCGGCGGGCGGCGGCGGGTGGAGAGTGCTAGTAGGGGGTGGTCCGGTGCCAGCGGGGTGTGGCGGCGGCTGTTGCATTCGCAGTGCGGCTGCCAGACGCAGCGCGGCGGTTGCCAGGGGAGGGTGGTAGGGGTTGCGGGTGCCAGTGGATCGCGTGCCAATGTGGGAGAGGCGGGCGGCACGGGCAGCTTGAGCAGCGTGGGCGGCAGCGCGATGGGCGAGGTAAGCGTCGGCGCTGGCAGCAGCGGCGGCGGCCCGTCCCGTGTCGAGTTGGAGTGCCGCAGCAGCGGCAGCAGCAGCGTGCATAGCGGCGAGATGGCGTTCCGCAGCAGCAGCGGCTCGAGCGGCAAGGGCGGCGTCGCGCATACGCGCTCGAATGCGATATCGGGCGGTAGTGGCGGCAAGGGCTGCAGCAAGTGGGAAAATGCGGTGGTGCGGCAGCGCGGACCTGGGGAGAGAGTGCACAGACACCCAGCGTTGATGAGGGCGGACCATGCGTATAGGACTGCGGCAGTTGGGGCACGGCGGAAGGCGCGCGCGGTTGGTGGGCGCCACGTCAGGGTCGCCTTGGTCGCCGGCGAGGTTGCTTAGCGCCCACTGACCAACGCAGGCATGGTGCAGGACCACGCGACAGCAGCGGACTTGGCAACGGGTAAAGCAAGGGCTGGAGCATATAGGACAAGCGCGGTCCCGGAGGTAGCTGACATAGCGGCCGGCCGTGTGGCGCAGGAAGCGGCGGATTATTGCCAGGGATCGACGAGCACGTAATCGCTTCCAGGCTCGAAATTGGTGCTGAAGAAGGGCCGCTGCGTAGTGGAGTGGCGGGCCAGGAGTCTGGCGCAAGGCCGCGACGCGGTTTTGCCGGGCAGCCGAGCGTGTTGAGCGCGGGTGCGTATGACGCGGGCGACATCCGGATGTGCAGAGTTGGTGCATGCGCGTGAAGGCGAGGCAGATAGCGGCGGCTGAGGGGTAGGTGACGGGCCCGAGGGTGGCGAGGAATTTGGCGTGGGTGTGGCAGACGCCGGGGAAGTATTGGTGGCAGTGGGTGTGACGGACTGTGTGGGCGTAGCAGGTGAGCGACGGGCAAGGATGTGCTGCCGAGCGCGAACAAAGCGCTGAAGACGGAGCGCGGCGGTGTGACGTGGCTGACCAGGAGCGCGGCGCAGGGTCGCAACGAGGTTCTGTCGAGCAGCACGTGCAAGAGTATGATGAGCGCGACTTCGGGCAGCACGAGCGGTGGACGAGTAGAGTGCGGGGCAGGGGTCAGAGGCAGAGCCGGTTGTGGTGGCGGAGGGGGAGTTGGCGAGATCTGGGTCGCGGAGGCGGGCGGCGAGTGAGCCGGTGTGGCCGCAGCAGACGATGGAGGGCTGTCGGTAGCGAGAGCTCCCTGGGGTTGAGTCCGTGCGCGAAACCGGCGCTGGAGAAGAGTTGCAGCATGGTGGCGAGACTCACCAGGATCGTGGCGCCGAGCTGCGACGAGGCTCACCCGGGCTGCACGCGCCTGGGCGTGTAGATGTTGGGTGCGTGCAGCGCGGGCGACCGCTGGTAAAGTGGGGTGGGTGCAGGCTCGAGCACGATCGGTAGGCAAGGCGTGGAGACGCGGTTGGGGGGCGTGCGACGAGCCAGGAGCCTCGACAGAGGGCGAAGGCGTTGGCGTGGGTGCGGGAGATGGCGGAGAGATGTCAGGGGCAGCGGTGTGCGCGGGAACCGGTGGCGGAGGATGGTCGACCTCAAGGTCCATGTCCGTGCCGGTGGGAAGAGGGTGTGTGCCAGACGAGGGGAGGTTCTCGGCGGCAATGTGGGTGTACATGAAGGACGGTTCGAGGTCCATAGGCGCAGGCTCGAGTGGTACGGGGTCATGAACTGTGGCGGAGGACCGCTGGCGGTGTGCGCGGCGGCGACGCGATGCAGGAGAGTTTTCGGCAGAGGGGCCGGGAGGGTGGGTGGCTGGCGCCGTGGTGGGTATTGGGAGGGGCGCGGTGGTATTGGCGTTCCCCGCGTTCGGTGGAGGCGCGATGTCCGTAGCAACAGACCCGGATGGTGGCGCGTGGCGGCGGGGGCCATGGCGGCGCGGTGCCGGTGTCGCAGCGGGCGGAGGGGGAGTCGCATTGGTGGGTTCCCGACGGCGAGGGGGGGAAGTAGCGGACCCTGCCTCCGATGACTCCTTTGTTTGTTTTGTCTTTAAATGTCGACTGCTAATAAGAGATTACAAGTGCAGGCCAGTAAGTTCACCTAGTCCCAATCTCTTACCCCAGTAAGTTCGGCGTAAACCCACTCGTGCTCACACCCACTCACCCCACTCTCCTTTGAGCTCGTCGCTCTCACCCCCGCCAATCCAAGCTGCTTTGATCCGCACGCCCCGCCAACCCTTGAGTTTACTCTAAACACCCCAGTAAGTTCACCTGGTCCCAGTTAGTTCACCTGGTCCCAGTTAGTTCACCTGGGCACTCAGCTCACCTAGTCCCAATCTCTAACCCCAGTAAGTTCACCTGGTCCCAGTGGGCGGAGGGGGAGTCGCATTGGTGGGTTCCCGACGGCGAGGGGGGGGAGTAGCGGACCCTGCCTCCGATGACTCCTTTGTTTGTTTTGTCTTTAAATGTCGACTGCTAATAAGAGATTACAAGTGCAGGCCAGTAAGTTCACCTAGTCCCAATCTCTAACCCCAGTAAATTCGGCGTAAACCCAATCTCTAACCCCAGTAAGTTCGGCGTAAACCCACACTCACCCCACTCTCCTGCGAGCTCGTCGCTCACCCCCGCCAATCAAAGCTGCTTTGATCCGCACACGCCGCTAAGCTTTGAGTTTACTCTAAAAGCGCCAGTAAGTTCACACTTGGTCTCAGTAAGTTCACCTGGTCACTAAGTTCTTCTAGTCCCAATCTCTAACCTCAGTAAGTTCACCTGGTTCCAGTAAGTTCACCTGGTCCCAGTAAGTTCACCTATAGTGCGCGTAGACGCCGGGAGGGCTTATCGGTATTGCGCAGCACGTGTGGGTAGGGTGGAGTCGTCGACCAAGAAGAGGATATCCTCGGGGTTGCCGATCGACAGAGAGCCACGTAGAGCTGGACGTGGCAGAAGACGGGCTTCGCCAAGAGGACGCCGACCTCGCGGGGCGTCTGGCCCTGGCTCTTGGTGATCGTTTGGCGTCGGCGGGCCTTACGGGATACAGGTTGGAGGAGCCTCGGTGACAACGACACGATCGATCATGTATCTGGTACCGTTGCAGTGGCCGTGCGACGGGTCGAGGTTGCGAAGACATTAAGCTCGCGATCAAAGTCAGCATGCCGTTGGTTGTCAGGGAGTTGAAAACTCTACTGTAAAGAGCGAGGCGTCGTCTTCCGACCCAGCCTAGTCAGCCGAAAAGAACTCCGACGCCTCGTCTCCGGGAAAAAAAGGCCGCGGTCATGCGCGCGTTGTCAGCATCGACAACATCGTTTCGACGGGGCGTGAGAATGGCGCGCTGAAAGAGCCGCCGCGGCTCGTGGAAATAGTCTGCGAGGTCGCCGTAGACGGCTTGGAGGATCACTGTCTGGCTCTCGCGCCGACCTGATCCTTACTCTCGCTCCTACCTGATCCTTACCCTAAATCGAGGGACAAACAAACAGACAGACAGACAGACAGACAAACATCTGTCGATTAGTAGTTAGGATTCGTGGACCAAAACGTTCGCGGTCTGCGACGCGACGAGAAGAAGGAAGAGTTGTTCGCATCTTTACGGCGGCGGGACATCTTCGCGGCCACGTTGCAGGAGACGTGGCTCACCGGCAACGAGTCGCTCGAGCGACACGGCTACGTCGCTGTTTGTTCCGGTTTGGCAGCCTCCGAGCAGTCTTCCCGCGGCAGCCAGGGTGTGGCCGTGGTGCTGTCCCCTGCGGCGCAACAGGCGTGGCACGCGAGCGGCAGCACCGTTATCCGCGCATCTGCGCGAGTTATTGCGCTGCGACTCGATGTCCAGGACGATGACGATCGAGACCTCGGCCTCTTTGTCATGAGCGCTTACGCTCCAGTCGGAACCGCGCCTGACGAGAAATGGGAGCGTTCTTCGACGACATTGACCTTGCGCTTCAAGCGCGACGGCCGGACGACATCCTCGTCCTGGGGATGGACGGGAACGCGGCTCTCGGCGTGCGCTCCAAGTACGTCGTCGACGGCCCCTGTGGGCCCTACGGGGCGCCTTACGTCAACAACGCTGGCCGCCGTCTCCACACGTTCCTCGCAACACGGCGTCTGGCGTCGGTCGACACGTTCTTCCGCAAGCGCGCCTACGCGTCGTGGCTGCACCCGCGCTCCTGGAAAACGTACCAGCTCGATCACATGATCTCACGGCGGCGCGACGTGCACCGGTTCGCTGATGTGGGTTTGACCAGCAGCCTCGTGGACTCGGACCACCGCGCTCTCAAGTGCATCCTGCGCGTCAAAGTCCGCCTCGCACGGCCTCCTGGCACACGGCCCTCTCTGGCGCGCCTCGACTACGCTCCCCTGCGCTCAGAAAGCACGCGCTTCGGATTCCGGTGCCGGTGGTGCTCGAGAGTGCTCGACATCTTCGGCTTGGGCCGTGGGTCACATGACAACGCGACCGACGACGCACCGACCGACGCCACGGACGAGATACCCGACGCCGACCAGGCCGACGCCGACCAGGGCTCGCCGTCCTCGCCGTACTCCCGCCTTGCGCGGGCGGCGGCCTCGGCCTCTGACGCCTTACTGCCGAAGACCCGACGCCTCCGACCCGGATGGTTTGAGGACGCGGCGGAAGAGCTCCAGCCTCTGATCGAGCGACGCAACTCCCTCCACGCGTTTGTGCTCTCGCTCGGTGCCCGGCGCCGTCTTCGCTCGGCGTCCACGATCCTCGACGACCTTCGGGCGATCAAGTCGCGGCTCGCGAAGGCCGTAGCACGGGCGAAAGAGCGATGGATTACTCGTCTGTGTGCCGGACTCAACGCGGGAAGCGAGTCGCTCGGCGGCACCTCGAAATACTGGAATACGGTCGAACGGCTCCGACGCGGTCTCACGAAGACCACATTGGCTAGGCAGGTGCAGATGACGAAGGCCGACGGTAGCAGGTGCTCGTCGCCACAGGAGAACGCCGACGTGTTCAAGGCGCACTTCAAGCAGCTCTACAGTCGACAAGCTCGCTACGACCCCACCGTGATCAACGACGTTGACCAGTTGCCGATCCGTCCGGAACTCGGGGAACCACCGACGCAGGAGGCGATAAAACGGGCCGTTGGTCAGCTGAACTGCACCGCGCCCGGCGAATCGGGCCTGCGCGCGGAGGTCTGGAAGGCGCTCGCCACCGACGCTCGCACGCTCCCGCTGTTGGAGCGTGTAGTCCTCGAGTTCTGGGAGTCCGAAGTCCAGCCGGCCGAGTGGGACGTAGGCCTCCTCGGGATTCTCCCCAAGAAGGGGGACCTCCCCTGCCGGGCAACTACCGCGGGATCATGATGCTCGAGGTCGCGCAGAAGATCGTTTCGAACATCGTCCGTGCGCGACTCAACGTCATCTGCGAGGCCCTCGATCACGAGTCTCAATGTGGCTTTCGACCCGAGCGCGGTACGTCCGACGCCACCTTCTCGCTCAAGCTAGCGCTGAAGAAGCGGCGTGAGCACGGTCAGGACTCGTGGGTACTGTTCATCGATTTCGTTAAGGCGTTCGACCGCGTCCCGCGAGAGCTTCTCTGGGAGGTGCTCCTGAAGTTCGGCGTCCCGCCGAAGCTCGTCGCAGTCATCAAGGGCCTCCACCGAATCCAGGTCCACTTCTCGGTCAGCGGTGTCGTCGCCTCGGTTGACTCGATCATCGGCGTCAAGCAGGGCGACGTCCTGGGCCCCGTCCTGTTCGTGCTGTTCATGGCGGCACTGACGACGTCGTTTCGACGACGCCATGGCCGCACCCCATGTGTCTACCGTACGCGGAAAGACTTTCAGATGACGAACCGGAGTTGGTCCGCTCGCGGCGACGAGTTTCCCTTCGATGAATCGGCGTACGCCGACGACGTTGCCTTTCTCTTCTGGGACCGCCACATCGCCGCCAGCGAGACACCGCGCCTCATCGAACACTGCGACGCCTGGGGCATGGAGGTGCATTGCGGCAACCGACACACGAAAGCGGCGTCCAAAACGGAGATGCTGTTCGTCGCTCGCCCGGCACACCTGTACGGCGACCCAAAGTCGTTCGACGACACGAACCTCTCGGACATCGAGCTCGGGCGCGGCCGCTTCATACCGGTCGTCGACCAGTTTAAGTACCTCGGCTCGGTCCTCTCGCGCGACTGCCGCGACGACTCAGACGTCGACGCGCGGATCAAGAAGGCGTCTCAGGCCTTCGGTGCCTTGCGGGACTGCATCTTCGCCTCGAAGTCCGTCTCTGCTCGCGCCAAGCGCCTCGTCTATGTCTCGCTCGTCCTGGCCATCCTCCTTCACGGTGCGGAATCGTGGTGCCTCACCGAGGTCCTGTTCCGTCGGCTGCGGTGTTTCCACGCGCAGTGCGCCCGCGTCATGTGTCGTGTGACCCGGAAACACACCTGGTCCCACCACATCTCAACGGAGATCCTGCGGCGGCGCCTCGGCCTCGAGTCCATCGACGTCTACGTCACGCGCCGCCAGCTCCGCTGGGCCGGTCACGTCGCCCGCATGCCCTTCTCCCGACTCCCTCGCAAGATGCTCTCGTCTTGGGTCCGCTCCAAGCGCCCACTGGGGGCTCCGCAGATGACGTACGGGAGGTCGCTCGCCAAGGCACTCCGGAAATGCGACATCCCCTTCAACTCGTGGCACGACATCGCACAAGACCGCGCGCAGTGGCGGTCCGCCATCCATGCACTTTCATCCCAAGCTTCTACCCCAACTGTGTGATTTTTTGCTCTGTGATCCTGGACCGGCTACTACCGGCCCAGCCTGGCTCCCATGCCCGGGAGAGGTCCGAAGTTAGTTAGTTAGTGCTAAGAGGGGGGTCTGTGTGGGGAGCATGAAGGATGTGGGTGGGTTTGTGGGGTATGAGGGATGTGCCTGACGGGCGGAGATAAGTACGCGGAACCTAGTCGGGGTCATCGCCGAGGCGTGGGGCAGGCGAAGAGAGGACGGGCCCCGCCCGTAGGTCGTACGCATGCTGCCGCCGGACGTATGTGCGACGAAGGGTGGCGTCCTGCTGGGATCGGGCGGCCTGGGTGGGGTTCCCCGAGGCGGCGACATGTGTGAGGTTGTCCCTCGATTTAGGGTAAGGATCAGGTAGGCCCACGAGCCGGCCATTGATCCTCGAAGCCGTCTACGGCGACCCGCAGACTATTTCCACGACCCGCGGCGGCTCTTTCAGCGCGCCATTCTCACGCCCCGTCGAAACGATGTTGTCGATGCTGACAACGGGCGCATGACCGCGGCCTTTTTTTTCCGGAGACGAGGCGTCGGAGTTCTTTTCGGCCGACTAGGTTGGGTCGGAAGACGACGCCTCGCTCTTTACAGTCGAGTTTTCGACTCCCTGACAACCAACGGCATGCTGACTTTGATCGCGAGCTTAAAGTCTTCGCAACCTCGACCCGTCGTACGGCCACTGCAATGGTACCAGATACATGATCGATCGTGTTGTGTCACCGAGGCTCCTCCAACCTGTATCCCTTAAGGCCCGCCTACGCCAAACGATCAACAAGCACCAGGGCCAGACGCCCCGCGAGGTCGGCGTCCTCTTGCCCAAGCCCGTCTTCTGTCACGTCCAGCTCTACGTGGCTCTCTGTCGATCGGCAACCCCGAGGATATGCTCTTCTGGGTCGACGACTCCACCCTACCCCACACGTGCTGCGCAATACCGATAAGCACCCTCGCGGCGTCTACACGCGCACTGTAGGTGAACTTGCTGGGACCAGGTGAACTTACTGGGGTTAGAGATTGGGACTAGGTGAGCTGAGTGACCAGGTGAACTTACTGGGACCAGGTGAACTTACTGGGGTTTTAGAGTAAACTCAAGGGTTGGCGGCGCGTGCGGATCAAAGCAGCTTAGATTGGCGGAGGTGAGAGCGACGAGCTCGAAGGAGAGTGGGGTGAGTGGATGTGAGCACGAGTGGGCTTACGCCGAACTTACTGGGGTTAGAGATTGGGACTAGGTGAACTTACTGGGACCAGGTGAACTTACTGGGGTTAGAGATTGGGACCAGGTGAACTTACTGGCGAACTTACTGGCCTGCACTTGTAGCTGCTAAGATTCGGTCTGTGGCATTCACATCCATGGTTGTAATACTTACCCTAGATTTATTCGCGCACCTTCCCGTACCTTGGCCGATCGGCCTCATGCTTTTGCCTGAAGAAGCTTGAGAGAAAAACTGATGCTCCTGACTACTCTCTTCGGTCTGATCGCCGTGCCGAACGTGTTATGCGTTATCCTTGGCGAGTCGCAGTGTCGAATCTTGAGTATGAGTAGCCTGACGGCGGCCCCCCTCGTTTGCAGAGCAAGAGATTGTCTTGACGTCTTCCTTTTCCTATGCCTCACGGACGTCTTCCTACTCGTACTCTTATTCTTTTGACGATAACTGCGTGACAACGTTCTCCGACGAAGAAAGTTGCACCGGGACCCTGATCGACTTTGAAATGTACGACACCAACGGCGACGGCTGGAACGGGGCGTGCTTCACGATCCGCAACGAGGGATGTTTGGGTTGCGAGGTGGAACAGGGTACACTGTCCGACGAGTCTGAGGGGACGCAGGCGGTGTGCATACATTGTGACGTTTCTGGTTCGTACGTGATCATCGTCACCGGAGGGGATTATCCCAGCGAGATATCGTGGAAACTCGGAAACTTGGCAGAAGGCGAGATTATACTCTCTGAGTACTACGTCAATGGACAGACAGAAACTTTCTTCACCTGCCAGCCAACGTCTGCGCCCACGGTCGGCCCCTCTTTACTGCCTTCGGTCACACCCAGTGTGGCGCCGGTTGCCTCGCCGACCTCAGTCCCGCTGCCAGCTCCAACTGTCAATCCCTCTAGTGCGCCAATCACCACCCCCACGGTGCAGCCTACAAGTACTCCATCGGCTGCCCCGACCAGTGCGCCATCTCAAGGACCATTTCCAGCGCCGTCAGCGTCGCCAATCTCGGCGCCATCGCCAGCTCCGACTATCAGCCCCACTAGTGCGCCATTCAGCTCGCCTACGGCACAGCCTACGAGTTCTCCATCGGCCGACCCGACCAGTTCGCCATCTCAAGGACCACATCCAATGCCGACAGCCGCGCCAAGCTCGGCGCCATTGCCTTCTCCGACTGTCAGTCCCTCTAGTGCGCCAATCAACGCGCCGACAACACTGCCAGTTAGCACTCCTTCGGCCGGTCCGACTAGTGCACCATCTCAAGGACTGCTTCCGCCTCCGACAGCCACTCCAAGCTCGTCTCCATCGCCAGCTCCGACTTTCAGCCCCTCTGATGCGCCAATCAGCACGCCCACGGTACAGCCTGCGAGTTCTCCATCCGCCTGCCCGACGAGTGCGCCATCTCAAGGACCGCTTCCAGCGCCGACAGCCTCGCCAAGCTCGGCACCGCTGCCAGCTCCGACTGTCAGTCCCTCAGCTGTGCCAAATAGCGCGCCCACGGCACTGCCTACGAGTACATCATCGTCGAGCCCCACGAGCGCACCATCGCAAGCACCGCTGTCGGCGCCGACGGACTCGCCAAGCTCGGCGCCGTCACCAGCTCCGACCGTCAGTCCCTCGTGTGCGCCAACCAGCGCGCCCATGGCACTGCCTACGAGAACACCATCGTCAAGCCCCACGAGTGTGTCATCGCAAGTACCGCTGCCGGAGCCAACGGCCTCGCCAAGCTCGGCGCCGTCACCAGCTCCGACGTTTAGTCCCTCGGGTGCGCCAACCAGCGTGCCCTCGGCGCTGCCTACGAGTACGCCATCGTCGAGCCCCACGAGCGCGCCATCTCATGGACCGTTGCCGGCGTCGACAGCCTCGCCAAGCTCGGCGCCGTCACCAGCTCCGACATTTTGCCCCTCGGGTGCGCCAACCATCGTGCCCACGGCTCTGCCTACGAGTACGCCATCGTCGAGCCCCACAAGTGCGCCATCCCAAGTACCGCTGCTGGCGCCAACGGCCTCGCCAAGCTCGGCGCCGTCGCCAGCTCCGACATTTAGTCCCTCGGGTGCGCCAACCAGCGCGCCCATGGCACTGCCTACGAGTACACCATCGTCAAGCCCCACGAGTGCGCCATCTCAAGGACCGCTGCCGGTGCCGACAGCCTCGCCAAGCTCGGCGCCGTCACCAGCTCCTACTTTAAGTCCCTCGGGTGCGCCAACCAGCGTGCCCTCGGCGCTGCCTACGAGTACGCCATCGTCGAGCCCCACGAGCGCGCCATCTCATGGACCGCTGCCGGCGTCGACAGCCTCGCCAAGCTCAGCGCCGTCACCAGCTCCGACATTTTGCCCCTCGGGTGCGCCAACCATCGTGCCCACGGCTCTGCCTACGAGTACGCCATCGTCGAGCCCCACGAGTGCGCCATCTCAAGGACCGCTGCCGGTGCCAACGGCCTCGCCAAGCTCGGCGCCGTCGCGAGCTCCGACTTTTAGTCCCTCGGTTGCGCCAACCAGCGCGCCCATGGCACTGCCTACGAGTACACCATCGTCAAGCCCCACGAGTGTGCCATCGCAAGTACCGCTGCCGGCGCCAACGGCCTCGCCGAGCTCGGCGCCGTCACCAGCTCCGACGTTTAGTCCCTCGGGTGCGCCAACCAGCGCGCCCACGGCACGGCCTACGAGTACGCCATCGTCGAGCCCCACAAGTGCGTCATCGCAAGTACCGCTGCTGGCGTCGACAGCCTCGCCAAGCTCGGCGCCGTCACCATCTCCGACTTTAAGTCCTTCGGGTGCGCCAACCAGCGCGCCTATGGCGCTGCCTACGAGTACGCCATCGTCGAGCCCCACAAGTGCGCCATCCCAAGTACCGCTGCTGGCGCCAACGGCCTCGCCAAGCTCGGCGCCGTCGCCAGCTCCGACATTTAGTTCCTCGGGTGCGCCAACCAGCGAGCCCATGGCACTGCCTACGAGTACACCATCGTCAAGCCCCACGAGTGCGCCATCTCAAGGACCGCTGCCGGTGCCGACAGCCTCGCCAAGCTCGGCGCCGTCACCAGCTCCTACTTTAAGTCCCTCGGGTGCGCCAACCAGCGTGCCCTCGGCGCTGCCTACGAGTACGCCATCGTCGAGCCCCACGAGCGCGCCATCTCATGGACCGCTGCCGGCGTCGACAGCCTCGCCAAGCTCAGCGCCGTCACCAGCTCCGACATTTTGCCCCTCGGGTGCGCCAACCATCGTGCCCACGGCTCTGCCTACAAGTACGCCATCGTCGAGCCCCACGAGTGCGCCATCTCAAGGACCGCTGCCGGTGCCAACGGCCTCGCCAAGCTCGGCGCCGTCGCGAGCTCCGACTTTTAGTCCCTCGGTTGCGCCAACCAGCGCGCCCATGGCACTGCCTACGAGTACACCATCGTCAAGCCCCACGAGTGTGCCATCGCAAGTATCGCTGCCGGAGCCAACGGCCTCGCCAAGCTCGGCGCCGTCACCAGCTCCGACGTTTAGTCCCTCGGGTGCGCCAACCAGCGCGCCCACGGCACGGCCTACGAGTACGCCATCGTCGAGCCCCACAAGTACGTCATCGCAAGTACCGCTGCTGGCGTCGACAGCCTCGCCAAGCTCGGCGCCGTCACCATCTCCAACTTTAAGTCCTTCGGGTGCGCCAACCAGCGCGCCTATGGCGCTGCCTACGAGTACGCCATCGTCGAGCCCCACAAGTGCGCCATCCCAAGTACCGCTGCTGGCGCCAACGGCCTCGCCAAGCTCGGCGCCGTCGCCAGCTCCGACATTTAGTCCCTCGGGTGCGCCAACCAGCGCGCCCATGGCACTGCCTACGAGTACGCCATCGTCGAGGCCCACGAGCGCGCCATCTCATGGACCGCTGCCGGCGTCGACAGCCTCGCCAAGCTCGGCGCCGTCACCAGCTCCTACTTTAAGTCCCTCGGGTGCGCCAACCAGCGTGCCCTCGGCGCTGCCTACGAGTACGCCATCGTCGAGCCCCACGAGCGCGCCATCTCATGGACCGCTGCCGGCGTCGACAGCCTCGCCAAGCTCAGCGCCGTCACCAGCTCCGACATTTTGCCCCTCGGGTGCGCCAACCATCGTGCCCACGGCTCTGCCTACAAGTACGCCATCGTCGAGCCCCACGAGTGCGCCATCTCAAGGACCGCTGCCGGTGCCAACGGCCTCGCCAAGCTCGGCGCCGTCGCGAGCTCCGACTTTTAGTCCCTCGGTTGCGCCAACCAGCGCGCCCATGGCACTGCCTACGAGTACACCATCGTCAAGCCCCACGAGTGTGCCATCGCAAGTACCGCTGCCGGCGCCAACGGCCTCGCCGAGCTCGGCGCCGTCACCATCTCCGACTTTAAGTCCTTCCGGTGCGCCAACCAGCGCGCCTATGGCGCTGCCTACGAGTACGCCATCGTCGAGCCCCACAAGTGCGTCATCCCAAGTACCGCTGCTGGCGCCAACGGCCTCGCCAAGCTCGGCGCCGTCGCCAGCTCCGACATTTAGTCCCTCGGGTGCGCCAACCAGCGCGCCCATGGCACTGCCTACGAGTACACCATCGTCAAGCCCCACGAGTGCGCCATCTCAAGGACCGCTGCCGGTGCCGACAGCCTCGCCAAGCTCGGCGCCGTCACCAGCTCCTACTTTAAGTCCCTCGGGTGCGCCAACCAGCGTGCCCTCGGCGCTGCCTACGAGTACGCCATCGTCGAGCCCCACGAGCGCGCCATCTCATGGACCGCTGCCGGCGTCGACAGCCTCGCCAAGCTCAGCGCCGTCACCAGCTCCGACATTTTGCCCCTCGGGTGCGCCAACCATCGTGCCCACGGCTCTGCCTACAAGTACGCCATCGTCGAGCCCCACAAGTGCGCCATCTCAAGGACCGCTGCCGGTGCCAACGGCCTCGCCAAGCTCGGCGCCGTCGCGAGCTCCGACTTTTAGTCCCTCGGTTGCGCCAACCAGCGCGCCCATGGCACTGCCTACGAGTACACCATCGTCAAGCCCCACGAGTGTGCCATCGCAAGTATCGCTGCCGGCGCCAACGGCCTCGCCGAGCTCGGCGCCGTCACCAGCTCCGACGTTTAGTCCCTCGGGTGCGCCAACCAGCGCGCCCACGGCACGGCCTACGAGTACGCCATCGTCGAGCCCCACGAGTGCGCCATCTCAAGGACCGCTGCCGGTGCCACGGCCTCTGCCAACGGCCTCGCCAAGCTCGGCGCCGTCGCGAGCTCCAACTTTTAGTCCCTCGGGTGCGCCAACCAGCGCGCCTATGGCGCTGCCTACGAGTACGCCATCGTCGAGCCCCACAAGTGCGCCATCCCAAGTACCGCTGCTGGCGCCAACGGCCTCGCCAAGCTCGGCGCCGTCGCCAGCTCCGACATTTAGTCCCTCGGGTGCGCCAACCAGCGCGCCCATGGCACTGACTACGAGTACACCATCGTCAAGCCCCACGAGTGTGCCATCGCAAGTACCGCTGCTGGCGCCAACGGCCTCGCCGAGCTCGGCGCCGTCACCAGCTCCGACGTTTAGTCCCTCGGGTGCGCCAACCAGCGCGCCCACGGCACGGCCTACGAGAACACCATCGTCGAGCCCCACGAGTGTGTCATCGCAAGTACCGCTGCCGGCGCCGACAGCCTCGCCAAGCTCGGCGCCGTCACCAGCTCCGACCGTCAGTCCCTCGGGTGCGCCAACGAGCGCGCCCACGGTACTGCCTACGAGTACACCATCAGCCGGCCCCACGAGTGCGCCATCTCAAGGACCGCTGCCGGTGCCGACAGCCTCGCCAAGCACGGAGCCATCGCCAGCTCCGACTTCAAGTCCCTCGGGTGCACCATCCAGCGCGCCCTCGGCACTGCCTACGAGTACACCGTCGTCGAGCCCCGCGAGTGCGCCATCTCATGGACCGCTTCCGGCACCAACAGCTTCGCCAAGCTCGGAACCATGGCCAGCTCCGACTGTCGGTCTCTCGGAATTGCCGATAAGTGCGCCCACGGCACTGCCTACGAGTTCACCATTGTCGAGCCCCACGAGTGCGCCATCTCAAGGACCGCTTCCGGCGCCGACAGCCTCGCCAAGCTCGGAGCCGTTGCCAGCTCCGACTTTCAGCCTCTCAGAATTGCCGATAAGTGCGCCCACGGCACTGCCTACAAGTTCACCATTGTCGAGCCCCACGAGTGCGCCATCTCAAGGACCGCTTCCGGCGCCGACGGCCTCGCCAAGCTCGGCGCCGTCACCAGCTCCGACTGTCAGTCCCTCAAGTTCGCCATTTAGTGTCCCCAGGGCACAGCCTTCGAGTACGCCATCGGGCAGCCCCACGAGTGCGCCATCTCGTGAACCGCTTCCGGCACCGACAGCATGGCCAAACTCGGCGCCATCGCCAGCTCCGATTGTCAGTCCCTCGTCTGCACCAATTAGCGCGCCCACGGCACTGCCTACGAGTACGCCATTGGCCGGCTCCACGAGTGCGCCATCTCAAGAACCGCTTCCGGCGCCGACGGCCTCGTCAAGCTCGACGCCGTCACCTCCGACTGTCAGTCCCTCAAGTTCGCCATTTAGTGTCCCCAGGGCACAGCCTACGAGTACGCCATCGGGCAGCCCCACGAGTGCGCCATCTCATGAACCGCTTCCGGCACCGACAGCCTCACCTAGCTCTGATCCGACTGTCAGTCCCTCAGGATTGCCGATCAGCGCGCCCACGGCAATGCCTACGAGTTCACCGTCGTCGAGCCCCACGAGTGCATCATCTCATCTACCGCTTCCGGCGTCGACGGCCTCGCCAAGCTCGGTGCCGTCGCCAGCTCGGACTGTCAGTCCCTCGAGTTCGCCATTTAGCGCACCTACGGCACAGCTTACGAGTGAGCCATCGGCGGGCACCACGAGTGCGCCGTCTCAACGACCGCGAACGGCGCCGACAGCCTCGCCAAGCTCGGCGCCGTCGCCAGCTCCAACTGTCAGTCCCTCAAGTTCGCCATTTAGCATGCCCATGGCACAGCCTACGAGTACGCCATCGGCCGGTCCCAGCAGTGCGCCATCTCAAGGACCGCTTCCGGCACCCACAGCTTCGCCAAGCTCGGCGCCATCGCCAGCTCCGACTCTCAATCCCTCGGCTGCGCAAACTAGCGCGCCCACGGCACTGCCTATGAGTACGCCATCGGCCGGCCCCGCGAGTGCGCCATCTTATGGACCGCTTCCGGCACCGACGGCCTCGCCTAGCTCTGCGCCATCGCCAGATCCGACCGTCAGTCCTTCGGGTGCGCCAATCAGCGCGCCCACGGCAATGCCTACAAGTTCACCATCGTCGAGCCCCACCAGTGTGCCAACTCAAAGACCGCTTCCGGCACCGACGGCCTCGTCAAGCTCGGCGCCGTCGCCAGCTCAGACTGCCAGTCCCTCAAGTCCGCTAAACAGCACGCCCACGGCGCAGCCTACGAGTGCTCCTTCGGCCGGCCCAACGACTGCGCCGTCTCGTGGACCGCTTCCGGCGCCGACAGCCACTTCAAGTTCGGCGCCATCGCCAGCTCCAACTGTCAGCCCCTCTGATGCGCCAATCAGCGCGCCGATGGCTCTGCCAGTCAGCACTCCTTCGTCCGCCCCTTCTCGTGTGCCATCTTTGGGACCGAGCATTGTGCCGTCATCATATCCGAACGCGGTGCCAACTAGTGCTCCATCATCGGGGCCGAGTGCGGAACCGATTGCTTCGCCAACACCGCTGCCTTCGTCTTCTCCGTCTGACAGTCCCTCTGGCTCGCCAGTAGGCATGCCCACGGCGCTGCCAACTATTACTCCATCGGCTGCCCCCACAAGTTTTCCGTCACCTGTACCGAACGATGCGCCGAGTTCCTTGCCAAGCTCAGTGCCAAATAATGCGCCTTCTGCGAGACCGAGCTTCAAGCCGACTGCCTTGCCGATCCCAGCACCATCGCCGTTTCCGACTGGCGGTCCTTCAAGTTTGCCAGCAAGCATGCCCACGGAGATACCGACGCGTACGTCCTCGTCCAGCCCCACTAGTGCACCATTCTCAGGGCCGAATGTGGAGTCTTCTGCCTCGCCAACTTCAGTACCGATGACTGTTCCGTCTGACGGTCCCTCAGATTCGCCAATGAACGCGCCTTCGGTCATACCAACGAGAAGACCCTTGCCCTACCCAAGCAGTAGTACGTCTTCATTTCCGTCTTCAGAACCTAACGCGGGGCCGACTGCGGCGCGGACTGCAGCGCCAACCTCGGCGCCAACCTCGGCGCCAACCTCGGCGCCGACTGCAGCCCCAACCTTAGCGCCGGTTTGGACTACGGCCGTCGGCCTCTCCGGTTCGGCATTGAGCTTGCCCACGGCGCTGCCAGCAAAGAGACCCTCGATAGTTCCAACGTTTGTACCCTCGCTTAGACCGAGCGCGACGCCGACTTCCTCGCCCACCTCGCGACCGTCTTTGGCACCGACTTCTACTCCCTCGAGTGCGGTGTGCTCAACCGCATTGGACACTTTTTCGTGCGCCGATAGCAATGTGTTCAGCAGATTGATTGTCGAATTCCAAAAGTACTCTCTTATCACGCGAGATGATGCGGAAATTACAGGCTCGGCCTACCGGGCTATTGTTGTCGGTGGAAATCTGTCGCGAACGCTCAAGAATAACAGTATCAGAATTGCCTTGAACTATCAGGATGACGGGCCGAGCTACGTTCTCAATGGACTTCCGCTTACCAATGTAAGCTTCAAAAGCGGTGTGAATTCGACGCATCTTCCTGGTTGGTTCAATTGGGAGGACATTGAGACGCTCGCACTTGCAATTGAGCCATCGGAAAATGTGTACGTCGTCACCCAACAAGAAGGTGACACGTGGAACCTGTTTGACTTCGGCGACGCTCAACCCGACAACAACGGGACAACCTTGGCAATCTTCCTCGGAACAGCAGACGTTCAGCTTACCGACGGAGGAGGTCGACAATTCGGACCCTCGGTCCTCGCGCCATTTGCCAAGGTTGTACTCTTGAATCAAAGCATAGGCTTCGTCGACGGTTTCATTGTCGCCAAGTCATACAACGGAAAAGATTTCGAAGGCATCGAACTCCATGGGCAAGGCTACAGTGGAGGGTACGAATGCACGTGTGAACCGAGCCCAACGTCGGCCCCTAGCACCGATTTCGGGTCTCAAGTGCCAAATTCAATTCTCACCCCATCCTCCGAGCCCACGTCTGCGCCATCATCTGCACCGTCTCTTGCTCCTTCGTTTGAGCGCTCACATTTACCTACTGCTCCCACGATAAGCCCAGTTGCCGCTGGCGGCGCATCATCTGTGCAGACTCCGATCAGTGCGCCGAATGCCGCAAGGGATTTATGCGATACCGATGTTGTGAATATTTTGGAATTTGAATCGTCAAGCATGACGCTAAACAACCTCGGAGACCAGGGTCCGCAAACTGATGTCGACCCAGTTATGCGGTTTGCTGGCATCGTGCCGAATTCGACTGACAGCGTCAACCCGGTCGATCTTGTTGTTTCAGTGTCTGATACAGCTGCAGAGCCGTATCAGGCAGCGAACGCTTCATTCAACGGCAAAAGGACTGATTTCATGCAAATCAATGTTCACGATAACACGCGAGCGTTCCTCGACTTCTCGTTCTATGATAGTGTTACTGGCGCTGCAGTCGAGCTTGAAAGTTTCTTCATTACAATCTATGATGTGGACCAAAATGTCAACGCTTCAGTGCAGCGCGAGCGATTTTGTATCGACGGCGATGAGCTCTCCGAGTACATAATGTCTAACACGTCAAGCTTGTTGGTCGAAGAGCAGTCCGTGACATGCACAGGCGAACCAGGTAGCTCGATAAGATTCAGTTCCACCGAGGCTGGCTTCTTGTGCGACAATCCTACGACACCAAAATTGGACGTTGTGACATGCGAAGAATGTCCGCAGTGTCTTCAAGATGAACAGCGCCTCGGTCCATACTTTCCTATTGACCAATCCGGGCGTGCCGTCACGCTCGCATTCGCTGGCCCGCAATCGAAATTTTCACTCATGCTCGAGGTTGTGTGCGTAGACAGCCATGACAGTCGGGTAAGCCTGCTACTTTCTCAAATGTGTGCATGCTCATATTATTATGTTTGTGCAGGCTCGTGGTCGGAACTTTCTGCTAGGCGGAAGTTCGTCACTGTGCGATCTTGTTGTTTGGGATGTTTGCGATGAAGACGTACAGAACAACCTCGAAATTGAAGGTTCGCCAATCTTCTTTAATAATCTTGGAGGACAAGGTCCGAAATTCGATGACCCTGTAGAAGTGATCCTATTTGAGAAAGTTGTGCCAGAATCGCCCAATAGCGCGAATCCAGTCGACTTGGTTGTTTCTGTCACGAGTGGAACTGAATATCTTGCGGCCAACTCAACTTACAATGGTAAATGGGATGAGTTCATGAAAGTCAACGTACGCGACAACACGCAAGCGTCCCTGGACTTTGAGTTCCACGACAGCGTGACCGGCGCATTTGTTAATCTGGAGCAGTTCGTCATAACGGTGTACGACATCGATCAGCAAGTTGACCCCACGAGACAGCGCGAACGTGTCTGCATTGATCACGATCAGTTCTATCAGTATATTCTCTCGGAAGACTCCTCGGTACTTGTTGAAGAACTATCCGAATCGTGTGCTGGGGGTGCTGGTTCTTCTGTTAGGTTTAGTTCTTCCGAGGCTGGCTTCTTGTGCGACAATCCTGGAACATCGACGCTGGAATCTGTGTCGTGTGATGAGTGCCAACAGTGCATAGATGATTATGAGCGCTTAAACTCGTACTTTCCCATCGACCAATCTGCGCGTGCGGTGACACTCGCGTTCACCGGGCCGCAAGAGAAGTTCTCTATCATGTTCGAGTCGCTATGCGACCATGACTGCCTAACAAATGAAGGACGGGTGAGCTGTGGTTGATTTGTGTTTCGTTTTATGTGAAACGCCTTTCGCTTTGTGCGCAGCCTCGCGGCCGGAACTTTTTGTTTGGCGGTCGTTCGTCGCTCTGCGAACCGCGCGTTTGGGACGTTTGCGATGAAGACGTGCAGAACAACCTCGAAATTGAAGGTTCGCCGATCTTCTTTAATAATCTTGGAGGAAAAGGTCCGAAATTCGATGACCCTGTAGAAGTGATCCTATTCGAAGAAGTGGTGCCAGAAACGCCCAACAGCGCCAACCCAGTCGACTTGGTTGTTTCTGTCACGAATGGAACCGAATATCTCGCAGCCAACTCAACTTACAATGGTAAATGGGATGAGTTCATGAAAGTCAACGTACGCGACAACACTCGAGCGTTCCTGGACTTTGAGTTCCACGACAGCGTGACCGGCGCATTTGTTAATCTGGAGCAGTTCGTCATAACGGTGTACGACATCGATCAGCAAGTTGACCCCACGAGACAGCGCGAGCGTGTCTGCATTGATCACGATCAGTTCTATCAGTACATTCTCTCGGAAGACTCCTCGGTACTTGTTGAAGAACTATCCGAATCGTGCGCTGGGGGTGCTGGTTCTTCTGTTAGGTTTAGTTCTTCCGAGGCTGGCTTCTTGTGCGACAATCCTGGAACATCGACGCTGGAATCTGTGTCGTGTGATGAGTGCCAACAGTGCATAGATGATTATGAGCGCTTAAACCCGTACTTTCCCATCGACCAATCTGCGCGTGCGGTGACACTCGCGTTCACCGGGCCGCAAGAGAAGTTCTCTATCATGTTCGAAGCGCTTTGCGACCAGGACTGCTTAACAAACGAAGGATTGGTGAGCTGTTTAACTTATGCCTCGTTTTATGTGAACCGCTCTTTCTCTGCGTGCGCAGCCTCGCGGCCGGAACTTTTTGTTTGGTGGTCGTTCGTCGCTTTGTGAGCCACGCGTCTGGGACATTTGCGAATCCGAGGTTGAGAACGACTTTGACATCGAAGAGGCTGGGATGACACGCAATAACCTCGGAGGAAACGGCCCGAGAAATAATGATGAAGAGGTAATCCAATTCGAGGGCATCGTACCCGATTCGCCCAACAGCGAAAATCCCGTCGACCTTGTAGTGTCGGTAACCGAGGGTGCTGAATCATATCAGGTGGCAAACGCGTCTTACAACGGAAGATGGCACGACTTCATGAAGGTGAACGTTCGAGACAACACGCGAGCGTTCCTGGACTTTTCGTTCTTCGACAGCGTAACGGGCGATGCCGTGGAACTTGAGAAGTTCGTTTTTACCGTGTATGATATCGACCAACAAACGGATCCTTTAGTGCAGCGCGAAAGCTTCTGCATCGACGACGATGAATATCACGAATACATTATCTCAGACAGTTCGACGCTGCTCGTCACCGAGCAGGCTGAATCCTGCGCGGGGGGGGAGGGGAGCTCCGTCGTGTTTAGTTCTACGAGGGCCGGCTTTCTGTGCGACAATCCCACGAGTTCGCGCCTTGGCGTCGTGACGTGTGACCAGTGTCAGCAGTGCCTCGACGACGAGGAGCGCCTCAGTCAGTACTTTCCAATCAACCGAGCCGACCGCGCCGTGTTAATTGCATTCATTGGTCCCCAGACTAAATTCTCGATCATGCTTGATGTCGAGTGCGAAAATTGCAACGCCCAAGTGAGTCTAGAATGTTTTTTCGTGTATTATTATAATACCCTTGTGTGTGCAGCCGAGTGGTCGGAACTTTGTGTTCGGCGGCTGGTCGGAGTTGTGCGACCCTACGAACAGCACTTTAGCACCAGCAAGTCAGCCCACGTCGTCGTTCAACCTCGAGGTCAAACAGATGGCCGTGTTCGGCCCCGGTGGCACCGAGCTCCACTTCGATTCTGCCGGTACCATGCTTATCGTTGGGAATGAACTTACGCTTTCCTACACGTTTGAATCGACGGTTCCCCTCGAGGTCGAAACCACAGCATACTTGTGTGCTGCTGGAGATGCAGACAATCCTTGCCTTGAAATCTCTGATCTTATCGTGGCGAATGTGACTCTGCTCGTAGAGGCAACTAGTGAAAGAACAATGGCATTGAACTACACGGTCCAAGCACCGACACTGGGGTTGAGCGATGATTACCGCATCGTGACATACATCACCTCAATGCCCACGGTAGAACGACGAAATCTGCTGGTCCGCGCACGCGAGTCGCTCTCCCGACGCTTCCTTTCTTCAACAAGTTCTTCGACGAGCGTCAGCATCGAACCTGGTGCGAGGTACGAGCTTTATACGGGAACGTTTGAGATTGGTCGTTCGCACCCGCCGACCGCGTGCCCAAGTTTGTCACCGACCATCACCCCGGCGCCGTCGGCCTTACCGACGATGTCACCAGAACCGACGACCTCAATGAGTCCCACGGCCCTCCCGACGGTTTCACCTTCACGAGAACCGACGAGTTCGCTGAGTCCTACATCCACACCTCGACCGAGTCCGGGACCGACGCTCGGGCCGACGACGTACGTGCAGCGAATTGATATTGTCCCAGTCGAGTCGTCAGCTGGGTACCACATCACAGTCGAAAACCAGGAAGACTGCTTGGTGCTTACTTTGGCGCTCACACTCGTGGGATGGTATGTTATCATTGCCGCGGTTCGCGAGCGGAATCTCATTTCACGGAAGATCTGCTATCAGCTCAGCGAAAGAGTCTCGACGGTTCCTTTCCTCTTTTTCGCCGTGTTTGATGCCGGATGTGATGGCCTCTTTGTTTGCCTCCGCAGCGCCGACCGGCGCTGGACGTTCTCGTGGGCAGGTCTCTCAATCATTTTTGTCCGAGTGGTGCTCTCGTTCGCTACAAACCATACGCTGCTGCGCAGTCGGCATGTTTATAGGTTGGCAGGGTACAGAGCATCTACCAAGAAATTCCTGAACACCACGGCAATGGATGCTCAAGGTGCCGTCTATGGTTCCGTACTCTTTGTCAGTGGCATCATGAATCCGTGGCTATTGGTGCTGCTCCCTTGGTACAACTCTTCTCGCGCGAAGCGTCTCAACGGGCTGGCGAATCCACGTTTGTATTTATGGACTATGGGAGTGACCATCATCTCTTCCGGTTTTCATCTCACAACCAAATTGGTATATCTGCACGAGCCATACGAGCGCGATTACGCGACGAATATCGGCGCTCTCACCAACATCATCGTCCTTCTGTACACTGTGACCACACTCTTCGAGGGGGGCGAGGGCGCATTTGAGGAAAGAAACATCAACTTCAACAACATGGAAGTCGATCTGCAGAACGTTCAGAACTTGAAAGTTCTGGGTGTCGACGAAGACGAGACCATCGAATCTCTCGACCTTGAGCTTCTCGAGACGAAGGAGGCACAAAACTTTTTGAGGCAATTATTAAAAGGAGAGGTCGACGACCGCGATTCGTTTCAAACCCTTAGCGGTTTTTCCGACTTTTCTCAGAGAGGCGACGAGCTTCTACTACGGTGCAATTTCGACGCAGAGGACGTGACGCTCGAGGTCGGGGAGAACACTACTTCAACTGACGAGATCGACACGGTATCTGCTTTCTTGGGCGAACAAGAGTCGTCTCTTAGCTCGCAGCAGGCTCCTATCACTGGTTTATCCCCCTCGTTGGAACTGATTTCTGCCGTCGACAAATCACCTGTTCAAGGTGCCGTCGATGGCGATTCCGAGAATGATGTTGTTAGTCTCCTTTTCGATGTTCGCCAAGCCCCATATCCTCTACCATCACCACCATAGCTGGGTGTCTTTTCCTCGCTCTAGACCCACGCGAAAATTTATTTTTTGCTCGCAATGAACACAAAATGCCCGAATAATTCTTCCGTGTGTGAAAGTCGGGCCCTGCTGCACACGCCGTGTTGAAGAGTCACTTCCGCCGCGAGCGAGCGAGCGAGTCGTCGTGCCTCGCTACGAATCAAGTCCAATCAAACTCTGGACCACAAAGACCGATGTGAGGAAACTCCTGCTTCTTAGCGCTTACCCTATGTCTTAGGGCGTACCCTACCTCCTACCTTTTCTGTTACATCAATGTGCCGGCTACGCCACTGTCTCTTTTGTGACAAACAAGTGCAGGCCAGTAAGTTCACCTAGCCCCAATCTGTAACCCCAGTAAGTTCACCTGGTCCCAGTAAGTTCACCTAGTCCCAATCTCTAACCCCAGTAAATTCGGCGTAAACCCAATCTCTACCCCCAGTAAGTTCGGCATAAACCCACACCCACTCACCCCACTCTCCTTCGAGCTCGTCGCTCTCACCCCCGCCAATCTAAGCTGCTTTGATCCGCACACGCCGCTAAGCTTTGAGTTTACTGTGAAAGCCCCAGTAAGTTCACACTTGGTCTCAGTAAGTTCACCTGGTCACTAAGTTCGCCTAGTCCCAATCTCTAACCCCAGTAAGTTCACCTGGTTCCAGTAAGTTCACCTGGCCCCAGTAAGTTAACCTATAGTGCGCGTGTAGACGCCGGGAGGGGGCTTATCGGTATTGCGCAGCACGTGTGGGGTAGGGTGGAGTCGTCGGCTCAGAAGAGCATATCCTTGGGGTTGCCGATCGACAGAGAGCCACGTAGAGCTGGACGTGGCAGAAGACGGGCTTCGCCAAGAGGACGCCGACCTCGCGGGGCGTCTGGCCCTGGCTCTTGTTGATCGTTTGGCGTCGGCGGGCCTTAAGGGATACAGGTTGGAGGAGCCTCGGTGACACGACACGATCGATCATGTATCTGGTGTGGCGTAAGGAGAATTTTAGGGGCTACCTGGCGTGCCTTCGAATCCTGGCTCGCCGCTCGCGTCCGTGCCCTTGGTGGGGTCACTGGACGAGGATGGCCGTTCTCCTGCCACACGACCACAAATAACTTCCGTGCCTGGTCATCACAACTTGAGGACCGGCTGTTGCTTTATGATCAAGGATATATCGAAAATCAGAAATCAGGGTGACACATGTCACGGAAAAGGAAGATGATGTCATAGAGAACACTGACATCATCAGAGCGGAGTAGGGTGCCCCTGATAACGGGGGGCTGTGGCAGTAATGCCCATTTCCCCCCACTTGCCTGCCTGCCACCTGACTTACCCTGATTGTTGCCCTGGTATTGACCTTGCATTTATGGGGGGTGTCATCTTGACACCTTCACCTGCGCTTCCACTGGACCCAATGTACCGGGCATTTGTATTGCTTTCTTGCTGTCTTCTTGATATTACCCTCTTTTGTTTGTCAAAAAAAAAAAAAAAAAAAAAAAAAATTAAAAAAAAAATATGTATAATATTTTTTTTTTAATTTCTTTTTAATTTTTTTTTTTGACAATCAATAGAGGGTAATATCAAGAAGACAGCAAAAAAAATTAATAATAATAAACAATTTTTTTTTTTTTTTTTTTTTTTTTTGACAATCAAAAGAGGGTAATATCAAGAAGACAGCAAGAAAGCAATACAAATGCCCGGTACGTTGGGTCCAGTGGAAGCGCAGGTGAAGGTGTCACGACGACACCCCCCCATAAATGCAAGGTCAATACCAGGGCCACAATCAGGGTAAGTCAGCTGGCAGGCAGGCAAGTGGGGGGAAATGGGCATTACTGCCACAGGGCCCTAGAAGAGGGGTAAGCCTTAGGAGACGGGAGTTGCCGCCACAGGACTCCCCTGGTAAGAATTCGAGCTGCCCCAGCGAGGTGCTAGCGCGAGGAGCGCGGCTTCGCCTTACGAGCATCTCGTGAACGAATCTTCTGGTAAACGCGGGTGATGACCGGTTCAGGAACTCGGCCACTGCGTAAAGTAAACTTGGGTATCAACACATCAATCTCGTGCGGAGCGAAATCCGTGACATAAGGAGTTGTGTTGGAGGAATTCGGGACTTGTCGGTGAAACTTCGACCTTCAACGTCCTTGAACTCGGGCTTGAGCTTGCGGTGCGAAAGGTGAGAGGTCGGCTTGAAATAAGCGACATCATCGTTCGGACCCAAATCGGAATATAAATGTAGAGCAACACGATCATTCTCATAATCGTAAGGCTCGTCAACTTCAGCAACATAAATCTTCTTGCGCCAATCAGAGCGCTTCCGGTCGGGAATGCGGAAAACAACAAACTTACCGTGCTGATAATCATCACGGAAGGTTTCTTCGGGTTTGCGGATGGCTTGATCAACAATCGGAGGTACCATCACAGGCGTGATCTGACTAACATGAACACGTCGTTCTTCGGGCGGAGAGTCGAGAGACTTAATCCTATAGGTGACCGGGGAAAGCCGTTCCTTGATAATAAACGGCCCTCGCCATTCCGGTCGAAGTTTATTCTGAAGGAAAGGAATATAGAGCAAAACGTGCAATCCTTCCTTGTATTCAACATCAACATGATCAGCATTGTAAGCCAATCGTTGTTTCTTCAAAGCTTTATCACGAGCCTCGCAGACGATCTTTGTATAATATTTCAATCGCTAGCGAGTCTCGGCGACTGCATCAGAGCGAGTCTTCGGCAATAATCGTGTATCAAAATCTATAAGCGTGTAGTCAGTCGGTAGCATCGGCTGACGGTTCAGGCGCAGCATAAAGGGAGAAATCTGCGTGCCTGGAATAAACTTGCGGTTGTAGCAAAACGCAATATAATGAGCGAAGTCAGGCCAATCCGTGATGTTCCGGCCCTGAAGGCAAGCACGGAGGAAGGCCTTGATAAATCGGTTGACGCGCTCAGCCGGGTTCGACTGGGCATGATAAGGAATCGTAGTTTGGTATCGGGTGTTAAAGAGATGGCAGAACTCGCGCATCAACTTGTTCACGAACTCGTTACCGTTGTCGGTACGAATCATCTGGGGCAAGTAGCCCTTGAGCCCTTGAGGAGAATGTTAATGACAAAAGACTCGAGGACAGACTCAGCAGTCTTATCATTCAAAACATCCAGAATCAAGAAATGCGAGAACGGATCAAAAAATACTAGAAGATACGTCTCGAGACCAACGCTGGGCAAGGGTCCAAATAAATCCATGCACAGAACAGCACCATCACCATCGTAGACGGGCTGCTGCAAGAGTCCAGCTCGTTTCGGCTCAGGCGTACGAGCTTTCTGGCAAACTAAACAATCAGCAATGAAGACTCCAACTTCGTTCGACATGTGAGGCCACCAAAATCGTTCTTGGATAGCCTGGACAGTACTGTGACGTCCCATATGACCACCGTTAACCGGAGTGTCATGGTAGAGTCGAATAATGCGCTTGAGCAACGTAGCAGGTGCAACAATCATCGGGTGCAAATCAGCAGAAGTGCGGTGAAGAACGTCTTTAACGACTTCGAATCGTTCGTTCGCTCGGGAACGTCGCGGCGTCTGACCTTGGGCCATTCGGTAGCGAATATCCTCGCAAGTAGCATCAGATTCTTGCTCACGTGCGATCTCAGCGAGCGTCATATTAAAGGGTATCTTATCAATATAATCTTTGTAAGCGGCTGCGCCCTTGAAGATCTGTGGCTCATCGCGCGCACGGTTCTTCCGACGTTGTCTCGTAGCGTGAGACGTAGCCAATTTCATCGGATCCTTTTCAGGATCTTCGTCCTCGTCTTCCGGCAGTTCGGTCGTAATAAACGACATTATGAAGTGGCAGCCGGAGGCGGGAATTCCTCGGTCATCAACAGGCCGGGGAAGCTCTTGGAATACCAAGTAAGCGTGATTCAAAGGTTCTCCAATCTCGTCAGTCTCGATGACATGATCTATCGGATTGCGGGAGAGACAGTCAGGGATACTCATTCCCGGTGACTTTCCCGGCTTGTAACCAAGTTCAGGGTCAAAATTGGCGAGGCGCATCGCCCACCGAGCAAGCTGCCCAGACGAGTGCGTCGCCTTACGTAAAAGCGTCAAATTTCGGTGATTTGTCTCCCAAACAGTACGGTGCCCTTCGATGTAGGCTCGAAAGTGCTCTAGAGAAAGTATAACTGCCAGCAGCTCTAGCCGACGGGGCTCATAATTCCGCATCTCCTTCGGCACAGCTCGGCTCCAATATTCAATCACTCGTTCTTCTCGAGTTACTCTTCCGGCATCGTCCTTGACTTCAACAATCTGGGAGAGATACGCTCCAAGTCCATCATTGGAAGCATCGGATCGGATCTGAAAAGGCAGATCGTAATCGGGGTGGTAGACTCCCCGGGAATCAACCAAAGCTTCAATAATCGTATCCCAAGCTTTCTGACACTCGGGCGTCCACTCGAACTTTACACCTTCGAGGCATAATCGTCTCAGCGGTTCCACAATCTTCGAGTAGCCCTTCACGTATCGCCGGCAGTAATTACTCATGCCGATGAAAGAGCGCATCTGGGTTTTCGGGGAAGTGTTCGGTAAAGTACCTGGAATCGGCATCTTCTGCAGTGCTTCCAGCGTCTTTGGATTCGGCTTCAAGCCTTCTGGGGTAGAAATGTGTCCCAGAAATTCTATATCATCGTTGAGAATGTGGAACTTCGCGGTTCGACCGCTGTACCCTCTCTGTGCCAAATGACACATCACTTCGATCAAAACTCGTAAATGTCGATGAAGATCGTCGGATCCCATCATAATATCGTCAACAAACGCAACCAAGTCTTGATACATCCATTTCGAAAGGTCGCTCGCCATTTGCTTGCAATAAAGAGCTCCGGCCGTCTTCACACCTAGAGGTAATCGCAAGAAACTATGAGCGCCAAGTGGGCTAACCATCGTGACAGCGTCCTGCGCTGCCGGATCCAGACGAAGGTTGTGGTATCCCCATCTAATATCGATGCATGTCCGCCGTCGTCTCATGGCGAGAAAAGCTAAAGCATCATCTTGTCGAATGTTTGGCCAACTGTCATTGACCAATTGATCGTTGTGCTGACGTAAGTCAACTGCAGCACGGAACGCGTTGGACGTTCCAATCTCAGCTCCTTTCTTCGGAAGCATCAACACAGGAAAGCCCCAAGGTGAGTTGGCCGGACGAATGACTCCATCCCGGCACCACTCGCTGATCTGCTTGCGGAGACAATCGAGCTTCGCAGGCGTCAATCGGTAGGGCGTCATCTTTATCGGTCGCGGATTCGCGTCTTTGAATCGTAGAGACACAGGAGGCGAGTCCACAGGTCTCATAATCGGGTCGAAAGGGCCCAAGAATATTGCACACAGTGACGGAGCATCAGTTTCGCCTCGTCATCTAAGTGCGGATTGTCAGGAATTCCCAGCTCCTGCACAATCTTGTCAACTTCTTCCTTCGTAGGAATTTTAACTTTCATTGCCTCGTTATCCTTGACATGCTTGGGAGTTTGCGGCAGCGGTGCACCCTGAGCATCGCGCGGCGCATCTTTCCATGGCACATCGAACTTTTTCTCGTAATTTAGTTTCACTTCCGGGTGGCTTTTGTTGATCCTCTCGCCTTTGACACGAACACTCGGCTCGCTCTTAATCTTCGGTTCCTGATCTCGCTCAGGATCTGGCGGAACGTCTAAATTTGGTTGTCGGGGGGGGGCAGCAGAAGAAGCATGAGACGTCCCCGGCTCATCTGTTGCAGGCGGAATCAACGGTACCTCTGGAGGTTCCCATTTGGTGCGATCTTGGAGATCATCAGTCGACACCCATCTTACGACACGTGTGCGCGTGTTTAACAGCGGAACTTGTACGTGACGAAGGGTGGTTTCATCAATTTGTAAATAATAATCAAACGGTCGGTCTGCAGGACTCAACGCTGACGGCAAAGCTTCGCCGCTCAGGTGAAATTCCTTGGTCACAGAGTTGTGCAGATCGAGCACTAATAAGGCCATCGTGTCAGGTGGCACGACGGACGCCAAGTGTTTTAACGAGGTCGTCCTGGAGAAGCCGGCCCAATCAAAATCCAGGGGCATAGTCAGCAACTCCGAAGTCATTTTCAGATTCAGAGATCTGTAATCGGAACGGTGCGGTCCTACGCGAAGCGGGACCCGCGTAACGGTGTAAGCTGCTTCTGTCGCGGCTCGTGATGATCCTAGATTGTTCATCTGAAGTAAATGTCGTTCGTCGGCGTAGCCAAGTGCTTCGGCGAACTCTTGCTGCATATTCTTGCAAGTCTATGGAACTGCGCGCAAATGGAGCGGATGGCTGGAAACCAACAATCGCGCGCGACAGCTCATCAAACTGGGAGTTATGTCGTAAAAATTGACGACGTACACGTAAGGGTGCAAACCTGCAACGTAAGAAATAATCGAAGCCTCCTGCTCTATCAACCACATGAAGAAACCAGCCATCTTGCATAATTTCATCGTCCAGTGGGTAGCGGTGACTCATTTCCCAACATATTTGGAGGTCAAGTTGCACAGAGCGGAGTGTACGCAGGGTGGCGACGCGACACACATCGACGACGACCATTCCGCGTAGGGTAAATAAGATTCGATCAACCGTAAGGTTGTAACATAGCGACCACACAGTGTGTGCTGCACCACAGGAAAGTTCGGAAAATTCTTATGGTGGATCTGGTTGGCGGTGTCCGACGTATCGAGTGCTAGCACGACTCGAAACGACGTCCCACACGTTTCGTTGGCTCGTTGGAGACCTAAAGTACTGCCTCCGGCTCCACTGAACAGCATCACCACCTTGCGAGAAGTGATTGGAAGCCATTGAGCCTTTTCATATTGGCGGCGGATCTCCGCTTCGGTGATCTCGCGGCATTTCTTTTCATCTTCTTCTGACCTTCGAGCGAAAATCAACTGATCTTTGGCCAACTTTTTGACCATTTCTCGGCAAATATAAGAAACATCTGCCATACCATCGACACCGATGGTCGTCGAGAATTTCGATCCGTCACGATTCCTGTAGATGTGACAGGCTATAAACGTAAGAGTACCCGTATCTAAACGACTGAGGGTAACCAAATCATCTTCGATCGTCTTGCCGTCTCGCGGCGTCAACGAAGTGCGAGCACATCGGGCTCTGACTCGCTCATCACCGGGGTTGGGCATCGATACCGCGGCTTGAGCTTTCGTATCATCTGTTGTTGGCGTCTTCGCCATAATGCTCGCGTCAGCCTTTATCTGGCGGCTTCCGCTCTTCCTCCAAGACAATCTCCGAGGGAATCAACGCTGGTAGGGAATCCTGGTCTTCGTAGTTCTTGGAAGCAAATGACCCCTCCCATAAATCATTCATTTCGTCGTTCCATAATGCATCTGTGAATTCATTCGTCGCCTGCTGATCCTCATCAGCGTCGGCGATCGGTTCCGTGTCAGCTGCGGCTTTGAGTCTGTAGCTGCGCGGTTGTTCTGGTGGCTTCTTTAGCAAGAAATTCTGAGTTCTCGTCCACCAATCCTGCAGGTTCCACGTCGGCTCGTCTTCGTCCCACTTGAGAACGCTGCTAATCTTCTTCTTAAATCTATCCTTTTCTTCCGGCGGCGTATCCGTGTCTCGATCCGTCGTAACCGAAACCGTTTCGGGGGGGTCCGCAGGAAAAGATGGCGTCGTCCCCGACGTCAACTCTATCGTAAAATCGTCGTCTGCATTACTCGCGCTGGTCATTGTCTCGTCAGTCGAATGCGCGCACGAGCTATCACTGCAGAAATCCATGTCTGGCTCACAGCCAGTTCGGTCGCCAGCGGTCGTCTCTGGAGGGTCCAAAGATAAGCCGATGGGATCGAGGGCTTCCTCGTCAAACATAAACGGTGGGTCGTCCGTGGACGACTCGTCAAATAACGTTATCGCGGACACTGGTTCACAAAGTGTAGCTTCTTCATCTTCCGAATCTGAATCGCCTTCCCAGTATCGTGGAGCTTCAAGTTCCTCGCTCGAATCTTCGAGCTCATCGCTCGACATCTGCTCATAAATCTGTGCCAAAGACCGACGATTGGTCAGCACGTCGTTGGGTGGCTCGTCCATCGGTGGGCGAGCAAGATCTTCGAATGCGGCCGCGGAAAGGGCGTCGGCTGCGTCGTCGGTGCAGGTGTCCGTGTTCGGGTACACCGTCACTCCTAATGGTAACTGTTGACCGCAAGGGGTCGTAAATGCGAACGTTGTAGACGACTGTCCCGAGTCTTCCCGGTAACGACCATCGTCCGAATCGCGATCGCGAGATCTTCGTCGCCGGCGGCGGCGTGCATGTCTGCTAGAGCTCTTACTATCTTTCCGTCGGCGCTGACGCGAGCTGCTACGGCTCTTGTCGCGGCGTCGGGTGCTCCGGCTATCTCGACGGCCCGGTCGTGTCGAAGACGATCGGCCGTGTCCATCTGTTAAGTGCTTCACGGTATCCATAACCGTGGTTAGCTGCGTGCCCATATCATTGAGTCTGCTCTGAATATCGTGAGCAGCGCTCGAACCGAGGGTGGCATTAGAACTGCCATCGTCACGCGAGTGATTATCTTTCCTTTGTCGGCTCTCCCATCGTCCTCGCGAAATGGGCTTTCTGCCGTCTTCGATGTATTTGCACATCGCTACATAATAGTCGTCGGGCTCGCGGTTGCAAATGACGCGGCTCCCGTGTTCATCCTTGTAGTGGGTCGCTAAGAAAAACCCACAGTTCTTGCACGTCCTCTCGAACCACTTTTTCGGATTCTCTTCGAGGCGTAAGGCTTCATATTTCGTCGTTTTATCTTTCGTTCCCGAGACGAGAGCTCGTCCTCCGCGTCCAGGCGGTGGCTTCTGCGGCTTCCCGCTCGATGGGTTCATTGAATTTCGGCTGTTCTTCTCCGCCATGGCTGTTGCGAAGTCGTTCTCGAGCCGTGTAATCAGCGACAACGTAGACGTAAACGTCTTATACGTCGTCGGGTGTCCGCTGCGCATCGTTCGCACGCGGGATTTCAATTCGCTGGACTCCAGTCCGCGTATCAAGTAAGATATGATCTCCACATCGTTGAGATCTCGGTTGGCCACGGAACAGCTTGCCATGGCTTCTTGCTGAAATTTAATGCAAGACGTATGCACGTGACGTTCTCCAGAGCGTTTCGGAACGGTCGCTTGGGTCGTGCATTGTAACTTTCGTAATGATTCCTCTGCCGTCACCGGCAGCGGACAACTCTCTCGGAATTACTTCAAAATCTTTAGGCAATACTTCTCGTTCAATCGTCGTATCCGTCGTACCACGGAACCGTACTCCTCATCGTCGATATCCCGACGTAAATAGAAAGACGCTGGGTGATCGAGGTCTTTACACAGGTCTTCATACTTCTTTAAGTGTTCTCGAAAAATCGGTGCGACTGTGTCGCGCAGGGTCGCGGGAAGCAGATATCGGAGTTTCTCCAAGCTGAAATGGTCTTCGACTAACGTATTCATCACCGCGCCCGCATCTAAATCGAACTGGTCCTGATCGCGTCCATCGAGAACCAGTTTTTAAGTTTCGGTTTTTAATCCAGAGGTTGATCGCCGCTCCTTGTTGCGATCGTGTTTAGCTAACGCGCTGGCGAGTCGATCCGTAAAACCCATCAAGAACTCTTGGGTGTCGATCCTTCCGGCGCCACGCGTCTCCTCCTTTTCTTCTTCATCATCGTCTTCATAGCGCGGCTTCCTAGCTTTCGCGCGTGATCGTGTAGTCGGCGGCTCTTCCTCAGCTCGGGACTCCGGGCTGCTCGCTCGCCTTGATCGACTCGGCGTACGCAACTCGTCTCTTTCACGTGTCAACGAGCTTACTTGATCTTGGAAGGCGTCTGCTCGAGCGTTGGCCCGACGCAGTTGCTCTATTAGTTCTTCTTTCTCCTTCCGTTGTAGCCGTTCTTTTCGTTCGTTCTCTTCCCCTATTTGTTTTAAGAGTCGTTCTTGCGCGCGTTCGTTCTCTTCGCGTAATGCCCGCTAGTGAGCCTCATAGAACTCATTCATTTTCGTTGCGTCCGGGGTTTCTGCACGCGTTAACGGAGCTGTCGATCGTCCTTCCGTCGGTCTCTCCGTGGGCTTGCCGTCGTTGTAGTCTAGCTCTTCTTCCTCGTCAGCTTCTGTATCGTGCTCTTCTTCATCGTCATCATTATCATCATCGTCATTCCGCTCGTTTGTCTCATCCTGACGGCTTGGCGGTTCTTCATATCGTAGCTGCTCGACGGCAGCATCATCGTCTTCCATATCGGCCCTGGCTCGTTCTAGTCGGCCGAGATCAGAGCGGGTCCAAAATGGTTGAGTCGTCGTCGTTCTCGTGCTCCTTCGACTCTGGAACTTCTAATCGTCCACGACACGCGTAATATCGTCGTTGCGTGCGTCTTCCACCGACAAATCTATCAGTCCGGTGGGCGGCAGAACTCGTCTCTGCCCGGCAATCAGTCCTTAACCGTGAGTTGCGATCTCACTCCGCTCGCATGCGGCAGCGGTACCCGGGTTGCGCGTCGGTTAGCACCGAATCGCGCGTCGTCACTTCCGACGACTAACGTATCCGGCCGGGGAACTTTCCCACGGCAATGGTCCTTCTGGAATTCCTTGTCGGCGCGCTTGATCAGGGCGCGCACGGCTTGTCCGGACCGTGTAGAGAATGCAAGATGTACTAGTTCGCTGCGACCGATATAGTCCCTCGAATCTCGTATTCCTCCACCACCTGTGGCGTAAGGAGAATTTTAGGGGCTACCTGGCGTGCCTTCGACTCCTGGCTCGCCGATCGCGTCCGTGCCCTTGGTGGGATCACTGGACGAGGATGGCCGTTCTCCCGCCACGCGCGACCACAAACAACTTCCGTGCCTGGTCCTCTCAACTTGAGGACCAGCTGTTGCTTTATCATCAAGGATATATCGAAAATCAGAAATCAGGGTGACATGCGTCACGGAAAAGGAAGATGATGTCATAGAGAACACTGACATCATCGGAACGGAGTAGGGTGCCCCTGATAAGGGGGGCCCTAGAAGAGGGGTAAGCCTTAGGAGGCGGAAGTTGCCGCCACAGGACTCCCCTGGTAAGAATTCGAGCTGCCCCAGCGAGGTGCTAGCGCGAGGAGCGCGGCTTCGCCTTACGAGCATCTCGTGAACAAATCTTCTGGTAAACGCTGGTGATGATCGGCTCAGGAACTCGACCACTGCGTAAAGTAAACTTGGGGATCAACACATCAATCTCGTGCGGAGCGAAATCCGTGACACAGGGAGTTGTGTTGGAGGAAATTCGGGACTTGTCGGTGAAACTTCGACCTTCAACGTCCTTGAATTCGGGCTTGAGCTTGCGGTGCGAAAGGTGAGAGGTCGGCTTGAAATAAGCGACATCATCGTTCGGACCCAAATCGGAATAGAAATGTAGAGCAACACGATCATTCTGATAATCGTAAGGCTCGTAAACCTCGGCAACATAAATCTTCTTGCGCCAATCAGAGCGCTTCCGGTCAGGAATCCGGAAAACAACAAACTTACCGTGCTGATAATCATCACGGAAGGTTTCTTCGGGTTTGCGGATGGTTTGATCAACGATCGGAGGTACCATCACAGGCGTGATCTGACTTACATGAACACGCCGCTCTTCGGGCGGAGAGTCGAGAGACTCAGTCCTGTAGGTGACCGGGGAGAGGCGTTCCTTGATAAAAAACGGCCCTCGCCATTCCGGTCGAAGTTTATTCTGAAGGAAAGGAATGTAGAGCAAAACGTGCGATCCTTCCTTGTATTCAACATCAACATGATCAGCATTGTAAGCCAATCGCTGTTTCTTCAAAGCTTTATCACGAGCCTCGCAGACGATCTTTGTATAATATTTCAATCGTTAGCGAGTCTCGGCGACTGCATCAGAGCGAGTCTTCGGCAATAATCGTGTATCAAAATCTATAAGCGTGTAGTCAGTCGGCAGCATCGGCTGACGGTTCAGGCGCAGCATAAAGGGAGAAATCTGCGTGCCTGGAATAAACTTGCGGTTGTAGCAAAACGCAATATAATGAGCGAAGTCAGGCCAATCCGTGATGTTCCGGCCCTGAAGGCAAGCACGGAGGAAGGCCTTGATAAATCGGTTGACACGCTCAGCCGGGTTCGACTGGGCATGATAGGGAATCGTAGTTTGGTATCGTGTGTTAAAGAGATGGCAAAACTCGCGCATCAACTTGTTCACGAACTCTTTACCGTTGTCGGTACGAATCATCTGGGGCAAGTAGCCCTCGAGGAGAATGTTAATGACAAAAGACTCGAGGACAGACTCAGCGGTCTTATCGTTCAAAACATCCAGAATCAAGAAATGCGAGAACGGATCAAAAAATACTAGAAGATACGTCTCGAGACCAGCGCTGGGCAAGGGTCCAAATAAATCCATGCACAGAACAGCACCATCACCATCGTAGACGGGCTGCTGCAAGAGTCCAGCTCGTTTCGGCTCAGGCGTACGAGCTTTCTTGCAAACTAGGCATTCAGCAATGAAGACTCCAACTTCGTTCGACATGTGAGGCCACCAAAATCGTTCTTGGATAGCCTGGACGGTACTGTGACGTCCCATATGACCACCGTTAACCGGAGTGTCATGGTAGAGTCGAATAATGCGCTTGCGCAACGTAGCAGGTGCAACAATCATCGGGTGCGAATCAGCAGAAATGCGGTAAAGAATATCTTTAACGACTTCGAATCGTTCGTTCGCTCGGGAACGTCGCGGCGCCTGACCTTGGGCCATTCGGTAGCGAATATCCTCGCAAGTAGCATCAGATTCTTGCTCACGTGCGATCTCAGCGAGCGTCATATTATCGGGTATCTTATCGATATAGTCTTTGTAAGCGGCTGCGTCCTTGAAGATCTGTGGCTCATCACGCGCACGGTTCTTCCGACGTTGTCTCGTAGCGTGAGACGTAGCCAATTTTATCGGATCCTTTTCAGGGTCTTCGTCTTCGTCTTCGTCTTCCGGCAGTTCGGTCGTAATAAACGACATTATGAAGTGGCAGCCGGAGGCGGGAATTCCTCGGTCATCAACAGGCCGGGGAAGCTCTTGGAATACCAAGTAAGCGTGATTCAAAGGTTCTCCAATCTCGTCAGTCTCGATGACATGATCTATCGGATTGCGGGAGAGACAGTCAGGGATACTCATTCCCGGTGACTTTCCCGGCTTGTAACCAAGTTCAGGGTCAAAATTGGCGAGGCGCATCGCCCACCGAGCAAGCTGCCCAGACGAGTGCGTCGCCTTACGTAAAAGCGTCAAATTTCGGTGATTTGTCTCCCGAACAGTACGGTGCCCTTCGATGTAGGCTCGAAAGTGCTCTAGAGAAAGTATAACTGCCAGCAGCTCTAGCCGACGGGGCTCATAATTCCGCATCTCCTTCGGCACAGCTCGGCTCCAATATTCAATCACTCGTTCTTCTCGAGTTACTCTTCCGGCATCGTCCTTGACTTCAACAATCTGGAAGAGATACGCTCCAAGTCCATCATTGGAAGCATCGGATCGGATCTGAAAAGGCAGATCGTAATCGGGGTGGTAGACTCCCCGGGAATCAACCAAAGCTTCAATAATCGTATCCCAAGCTTTCTGACACTCGGGCGTCCACTCGAACTTTACACCTTCGAGGCATAATCGTCTCAGCGGTTCCACAATCTTCGAGTAGCCCTTCACGTATCGCCGGCAGTAATTACTCATGCCGATGAAAGAGCGCATCTGGGTTTTCGGGGAAGTGTTCGGTAAAGTACCTGGAATCGGCATCTTCTGCAGTGCTTCCAGCGTCTTCGGATTCGGCCTTAAGCCTTCTGGGGTAGAAATGTGTCCCAGAAATTCTATATCATCCTTGAGAAGGTGGAACTTCGCGGTTCGACCGCTGTACCCTCTCTGTGCTAAATGACACATCACTTCGATCAAAACTTGTAAATGTCGATGAAGATCGTCGGATCCCATCATAATATCGTCAACAAACGCAACCAAGTCTTGATACATCCATTTCGAAAGGTCGCTCGCCATTTGCTTGCAGAAAAGAGCTCCGGCCGTCTTCACACCTAGAGGTAATCGCAAGAAACTATGAGCGCCAAGTGGGCGAACCATCGTGACAGCGTCCTGCGCTGCCGGATCCAGACGAAGGTTGTGGTATCCCCATCTAATATCAATGCATGTCCGCCATCGTCTCATCGCGAGAAAGGCTAAAGCATCATCTTGTCGAATGTTTGGCCAACTGTCATTGACCAATTGATCGTTGAGCTGACGTAAGTCAACTGCAGCACGGAACGCGTTTGACGTTCCAATCTCAGCTCCTTTCTTCGGAAGCATCAACACAGGAAAGCCCCAAGATGAGTTGGCCGGACGAATGACTCCATCCCGGCACCACTCGCTGATCTGCTTGCGGAGGCAATCGAGCTTCGCAGGCGTCAATCGGTAGGGCGTCATCTTTATCGGTCGCGGATTCGCGTCTTTGAATCGTAGAGACACAGGAGGCGAGTCCACAGGTCTCATAATCGGGTCGAAAAAGGCCCAAGAATATTGCACACAGTGACGGAGCATCAATTTCGCCTCGTCATCTAAGTACGGATTGTCAGGAATTCCCAGCTCCTGCACAACCTTGTCACGGCTCGAAGGTCGGAAGAAGATGAAAAGAAATGCCGCGAGATCACCGAAGCGGAGATCCGCCGCCGATATGAAAAGGTTCAATGGCTTCCAATCACTTATCGCAAGGTTGTGATGCTGTTCAGTGGAGCCGGAGGCAGTACTTTAGGTCTCCAACGAGCCAACGAAACGTGTGGGACGTCGTTTCGAGTCGTGCTAGCACTCGATGCTTCGGACACCGCCAACCAAATCCACCACAAGAACTTTCCGAATATTCCTGTGGTGCAGCACACACTGTGTGGTCGCTATGTTACAACCTTACGGTTGATCGAATCTTATTTACCCTACGCGGAATGGTCGTCGTCGATGTGTGTCGCGTCGCCACCCTGCGTACACTCCGCTCTGTGCAACTTGACCTCCAGAGATGTTGGGAAAGGAGTTACCGCTGCCCACTGGACGATGAAATTATGCAAGATGGCTGGATTCTTCATGTGGTTGATAGAGCAGGGGGCTTCGATTATTTCTTACGTTGCACGTTTGCACCCTTACGTGTACGTCGTCAACTATTACGACATAACTCCCAGTTTGATGAGCTGTCGCGTGCGCTTGTTGGTTTCGAGCCATCCGCTCCATTTGCGCGCAGTTCCAAAGACTTGCAAGAATATGCAGCAAAAGTTCGCCGCAGCACTTGGCTACGCCGACGAACGACATTTACTTCAGATGAACAATTTAGGATCATCACGAGCCGCGACAGACGCAGCTTATACTGTTACGCGTGTCCCGCTTCGCGTAGGACCGCACCGTTCCGATTACAGATCTCTGAATCTGGAAATGACTTCGGAGTTGCTGACGATGTCCCCTGATTTTGATTGGGCCGGCCTCTCCAAGACGACCTCGTTGAAACACTTGGCGTCCGTCGTGCCACCTGACACGATGGCCTTATTAATGCTCGATCTGCACAACTCTGTGACCAGGGAATTTCACCTGAGCGGCGAAGCTTTGCCGTCAGCGTTAAGTCCTGCAGACCGACCGTTTGATTATTATTTACAAATTGATGAAACCACCCTTCGTCACGCACAAGTTCCGCTGTTAAACACGCGCACACGTGTCGTAATATGGGTGTCGAATGATGATCTTCAAGATCTCACCAAATGGAAACCTCCAGAGGTACCGTTGATTCCGCCTGCAACAGATGAGCCGGGGACGTCTCATGCTTCTTCTGCTGCCCCCCCCGACAACCAAATTTAGACGTTCCGCCAGACCCTGAGCGAGATCGGGAACCGAAAATTAAGAGCGAGCCGAGTGTTCGTGTCAAAGGCGAGAGGATCAACAAAAGCCACCCGGAAGTGAAACTAAAATACGAGAAAAAGTTCGATGTGCCATGGAAAGATGCGCCGCGCGATGCCGAGGGTGCACCACTGCCGCAGACTCCTGAGCATGTCAAGGACAACGAAGCAATGAAAGTTAAAATTCCTACGAAGGAAGAAGCTGACAAGGTTGTGCAGGAGCTGGGAATTCCTGACAATCCGCACTTAGATGACGAGGCGAAATTGATGCTCCGTCACTGTGTGCAATATTCTTGGGCCTTTTTCGACCCGATTATGAGACCTGTGGACTCGCCTCCTGTGTCTCTACGATTCAAAGACGCGAATCCGCGACCGATAAAGATGACGCCCTACCGATTGACGCCTGCGAAGCTCGATTGCCTCCGCAAGCAGATCAGCGAGTGGTGCCGGGATGGAGTCATTCGTCCGGCCAACTCACCTTGGGGCTTTCCTGTGTTGATACTTCCGAAGAAAGGAGCTGAGATTGGAACGTCAAACGCGTTCCGTGCTGCGGTCGACTTACGTCAGCTCAACGATCAATTGGTCAATGACAGTTGGCCAAACATTCGACAAGATGATGCTTTAGCCTTTCTCGCGATGAGACGATGGCGCTGTGGCGTAAGGAGAATTTTAGGGGCTACCTGGCGTGCCTTCGAATCCTGGCTCGCCGATCGCGTCCGTGCCCTTGGTGGGATCACTGGACGAGGATAGCCGTTCTCCCGCCACGCGCGACCACAAACAACTTCCGTGCCTGGTCCTCTCAACTTGAGGACCGGCTGTTGCTTTATGATCAAGGATATATCGAAAATCAGAAATCAGGGTGACATGCGTCACGGAAAAGGAAGATGATGTCATAGAGAACACTGACATCATCGGAACGGCGTAGGGTGCCGCTGATAAGGGGGGCCCTAGAAGAGGGGTAAGCCTTAGGAGGCGGAAGTTGGCGCCACAACAAACAAACAAACAGACAAACAAACAGACAAACATCTGTCTTTAAATGTCGACTGCTAAGAGGGGGGTGTGAGTGGGGAGCATGAAAACAGGGAGCATGAAAACATCTGTCGGTTATATCGAAAAACAGAAATCAGGGTTACGCAAGTCACGGAAAAGGAAGATGATGTCATAGAAAACACTGACATCATCAGAACGGAGTAGGGTGCCCCTGATAACGGGGGGCCTTAAAAGAGGGGTAAGCCTAAGGAGGCGGGAGTTGCCGCCACAGAGGCCCCCGGTCCGGCCAGGAGGGGCGGGTATCTGAGAAAACCACTACAGTGGTCTCAGAAACGGGAATCGATAGTCCAACTCCCGGACTATCGATCTCCTGTTTTCCGACGGTGAGTCGGTTCGTAACGGTCGAGTGAGTGCGAAGCCGACGCATTTCTGGGTGAAGATCCAGAGGATCACGGGTACCGCCGCGAGGTTCATTTTACGTGATTCGGATCGAACGGGGAGCGGAGTCACTACGACTCATTTTGCATACTTTTTGCATATCGTCATATCGTAAGGCATTGTTATAAGACCTAACTAGCTCGCGCGAGGCAGACCACCTCCCTGACGGCGAGCGACTACACCGGGAAGACCGTCCATAGTCTTCACGCGCAAGGCTACTGCTTCCATAAGACCAGCGCACCGGTACAGCGCGCAGTAGTCAGACGGCTGCCGGCAATTGTCGCCTGACGAAAAGAATACAAAAAGTGAATTGAGAACGTCCGGAACAAACCTATTATCCGGGCAAATCGCGATCATGGTAGAGAGGCCAATGACAGAACGATCGCAGCGGTTTCGGGACGCACAGCGGCGTCTGCAACGATTCAGTGCAGGGACTCCATTTGCGTCTATTGGAAGAACACCGTTCAGTACGCCCTTTCAACGACAGGAAGCCGAGGAAAGCGGCATCGGAAGAGAGGCAAGATCATATGATAGCCTCGACAGCCCCCCAAGCGTGGTCATCCTTCCGGATCCACGCGGCGGCGAAGGGGGAACTACGGTTGCGTCAGACGCAACTTCAAGACAAGGTGAGCCGACGTTCCCGTACGCACAACCCTACGAACTAACTAACTTAACTTCAGACCTCTCCCGAGCATGGGAGCCAGGCCGGACCGACAGGAGCCAGCCCGGAATCACGGGCCTGTAGACGAGGAGCGCCGAAAGGTCGGTCGGCGGAGAGTGACCATCAAGCTTGTCGCCATGCGACGAGGAGACCGCGATGTGACTGACAACCAACTCGTCGATAACCTTCCGTATTCGCCCCCCGGCCATACCCCGTCCCACTGCGAACGTTCCGGCTGCCAACCGGCCCGCCCGGGAGGCGAATAGGTGCCAACCTACGCCGGGAGGGCGGATGCCCTCGCAAGGCTCAGGATTCATGAGGCACCGTCCTCCATCGCAACCGCAGTCGGCGATCAGGGGACCCTACGAACGTGCGATGAATACTACGGAGTCATCTCGAGCGGAACCCGGACCGTTTACGGCGATGCGTGGACCAAAAGAGAGTGCACCTCCTAGGCCACCATCTGTGAATACGAGAGCGACAGATTTTCGCGGGGATGTCGACCCAGAGGTTCTGCAGACCATCAACGAACGATTCGAGATGTACCAGTCGATGGAGCAAATCATACGTGAACTCGAGAGCACCCGCCGCGACGCTCAACAACAACGCTCAGAAGTGGAGCGACAGCGGATCGACAACGATCGACTTCGGCGAATGATGGAGGAATCCATGCGGGCGCATGCTCGAGAGGCACGGCCAACCTCTCCGAATGCTACGCGTGTTACGCCCGACGACGATGATGACGCTGTATCGGCACTGACCGACGATCAGCCACCGCGAAGTCGACCGGAGCCTACCCCGCACCATCATACTGACCCCGGTTCGGCGCGTCCTCGTGACGAAGAAGAGATACTTCGTGTCAAGAAGTTAGCTGCTGGTATGACACGTATCACATTTTCGAATCTCACGGGGCAAATTACCAAGGACCGTGATGAGGTGGACGCGTGGTGGATGCAATTGCGGCGTATGATGGAAGGCAAGATTGATAAACCTTCAATAGCGATGAATGTGATTGGAGGCGAGTATCAACTCGCCCCTATGGAAGCTTATCGCAAGTGGGAAGTTGAACGACCGCAGATGTGGAAACAATACAAGGATGGGACCATCACAATGAAAGAGTTGCTCCAGCATGATGAGGACTGTCTGGATGCTATGCAAGAGGCGACGAAGCTTCCTTGTCCACCTCGGGCTACGGTTGAGGAGCTTGAACGTGAATGGTTCAATTTACGGCAAGGGAATTTGTCATTGAATAAGTATATCGCGCGATGGGTGCAGAAATTCGGCCAGTGAAGAGCAACGTCAGGTCGTGATACTGATCCGGCTGCGTTCCGTTCGCACTTTATTGCTGGTCTCAATTCTGAGCGCTTGCGGACGAGCGTCGAACTTGCTCAGGCCTCACCGCATATGAAAGCATCTACTCTCACCCTCAACGATGTCATTCAATTGACCATCCAAATTTCCAAGATATTGACCATCCAAATTTCCAAGATTCTGGAAGCCAACCCTACTGCCAACATCGAAGATGCGATTAAGAAGGAGAAAGGAAAGGAGCACGCACCACGGATGAGGAGAGAGCAGGAGCAGCAAAGGCAGCAGTTGCAGCCAGTCCAACGGGTTGGTTATGTTACTGACTCGGGAGTTGGAACTTGGCTACCACAGGGGATAGATAACCATACGCGTCAAGCAATTACGACGTGCCTCAGTTGCGGCCGGCATGGTAGTTTTTACCACGACAACGGTGTATGTCCTGTGCCGGACAATCCCTCGAGGAAGAGGCGTGCTGCTCAGACGTTGACGGCTGCGGGTTTTCCAGCAACGCCAGAGGGACAGGAGCAATACCGACGGACGCTTTTAGCTGCAGCAGGACAGGCTTCAGTGACTCAGCTGGCGCCGCGCGTTGTGCAACAGCCGCAGGTGGTCTACACAGCAGCACAGGTGCCAGGTGCAGGTCAACAGCAGCGTTTGGTTGCAGGCTCTCAACAACAGGTGGTCCGAAGGCAGCCCGCAGTGCAGCGGACCGCTCAGACCTCGGTGCGCCTGGAGGATCTGACTACGGCTCTCAACACGATGAACTTGATTCGTCAGGTACAGCAGACGGCTCCGCCGGGTAGAGGGCGACAGTCTCAGAGAGCGAACCCTAGCCAGCACAATGATGGTGTCGCCGCTCAGTGGCTTGAAGTGCTTGGCGAAGATCAGGATGACACTAAGCGAGCGGACTACTGCGCTGTGCAGTATTCTGAGCTCATGGAGGGAAACGTGTATGACGATGACGAGGTTGGGGGCTATGATGATAGCTTCTCCGCAGAAGGCTATTCCCCTGGTGACCCCATGGAACCTCCTTCCTTTTTGGTCATCACTGAAGATGCATGGTTGGAGGAGCAGGAGCAAAGTACCGAAGTGACTGGAGTTGCATCTAGAGTTCTTTCGAAAGACGAAGATAATCGTGACGAATTGGGGTATACGATTGTTCGTGTGGGACAAGATACCTTGGTTGCCATGGATATAGTGCTACCGAGGGACGACTGTGCCGAGCGTTATGTTGCTCACCCTTCTATCTCTTCGGATTTCGAGAATTTTTGCCCTCAGACTGCGTTGAATATCACTCAGGATCCCGACCATCGTGAAAATAAAGCCGTAAGGTACGATGGCACGAGATCCGCCTCTTTGACGTATGTGCCTGTGGCTATCTCTTCGCAAGATGGTTCGAAATATTCCATCATCACTGCCGGCTTGGATGGCATGGCTGATTCCCCCAACATCGATCGCCGCTTGTATCGCAAACTTGATCGTGACGGCAAAATCATCTATCGTCAGCCACTCCCTACGATTCGTACTCTAAATGGGTCAGGAGGTTCGGGAGCTGCTATTCGAGAATGGGTCATCCTCCGGATCTCCTAGGTGTCGACGACATCCATGCTGCTCATGTTATTCGTTGGTCAAACGAATGGGCAGTTGCTATTAGGAGCACGAGAATTACGACTCTTAGGTACGATTTTGGATTATGCGACAGAGAGAGCTATTTTTCGGCGTTCTGAAGTGACCATTGGAGTTCTCACGAATCGGACTTCCGCCTCGCCACAAGACCAGCATGGAATTGTCCTTTACAATGATGCATTCGATGCGACTCCGCAGGTAGTGCAGATGTTCACGACAGCTAAGCTTGCTGTGCAATACGGAAATATCCAAACTTGGACGCCAGTTGGTAAACCGTGGAGTTATGACAGTCTATTGCGTTCTATTCGTATCAGAGCGAGTCACCATCACATTCCTCCCGGTGATCAGACTACTGAAACAGCTGAAGACCAACTTGAATGCCCTGCAGACGAGGAAGATATCATCCCTCATTTCGCGTACGTGACGAGTACTCGATTTCTTCTTCAAAACCAACCGTACTTCTTGGAGATGGAGTGCGATGTGCCGCTGGAAAAGAGTCACGTATTCCGACCTTATCGGTCACTCCTCAAAGATCTCCACCTTGTACCTGGTTCCTATTCATCGTATTGTGCTGATGAGCCCAACGAAGTTCATGTGGCTGTGGAGCACATTGGTGACGAACCCATTGGTATCGACCCCGAAGTCCCGGTGGTCGAAGGCGAGATCATGCCGCATAAAGGATGTGTCAACATGCAGCTAGAAGCCACTGATGACGTGTGTCATGCCACTCTTACGGCTGCTGTTGACGACGATGAAGTCGAGGAGGATGTCTTGAGTGACAGGCCTCCTCCCCAGCCACCTCCAGATGAAGAAGTGAATAAAAGCACCAGAAATGGAGATGGAGGCGACTGTTAAGGAGCTGCCATCTAAGCACGCCTCCTTGGTTTGGATACCCATCACCTACACCTTCGTCGTCGTCTACCTTTACTGGCGCTGGAGGATCAACGTTGGGTATCCGGCGATGCGATGAGCTATATGGCAGTTCATTTCGCATTGTCCTGGCTTTGGATGCTTGTCCTCAAGCCCGAGCCACCTTTGAACTCAATTTTCCGAAGATTCCCTATGTTTTGCATGAGTTGGGGAAATCTCATCGTCGTACATACGACTTAGTGTTGTCGTATTTACACTCAGATTTTTGGAAGCACTCTTATTTTCACGCCTGTCCGCCGTGTATCTATGGATCGAATGCCAATTTGCACTACAGGGACGCACGCAAGGGCGCTACTATTACTTCTTGGGTCCTGCGTCATTTCCGCAACGCACCTTATGTGATTGGACGATGGACACTCGAGCAAGAACCATCAGTGATCCCTTTTGTGCATCACCAATTTTATGTGCCGCGCATTGTTGATTTCTATAGTATCACGCCAGAGCTGCTGTGCTCGCGCACGCGCCTACTTGCTTGCAATGTTCGCTTGGAGCTGCCGTTATTATCGCGTGTACCACCGAATTTACGGGACCGTTTTGGGCCAGCGTTGGGATTTACAGGTGGTCACCCGCTCATTATAGTGAACAGTTTCTCATCTACGCGCCCGGCTATCGGCCCTGCCTTCACAGTGACGCGCAATAAGCTCCACCTAGGACCTCATTTCTCGAACACCCGTCCACTCACGTTGCAGATGCACCAGGACATTATGACCGTTCCTGCTACGTGGCAATGGGGTGAGACAGTTTCAGAGACAGCAGCTATGAAGATGCTTGGCAGCATGGTGCCACCCGCGACTATGACGCGGATTGCGCTAGCAGTGCACAATTCGTTTGAACCTTCACTTCGAAATTTGGGTAAGTTGCGGAATATTGCGACGACTACGCTAGCCCAACCTGATCACCATATTCTACGGTTTTCACCTTTTGCTGTAGAGTCGCGCATTCCAACGCTCGACCCTGCCACTCGAAGTGTATCATGGATTGCGCCCGGTGAACTCTATTCTCCTGCGAGTCCTGCACCATCAGCTGATGCCACCACCACCCCGCCACCACCTTCAGTTACATCGCCTGGGACGGCTTCCTCTTTTGCAGGGGGCACCGTCGCCATTGCTGTTATGCAGAGCAACCAAGTTGATAACCAGCCCTCCGCAACTGCTGAAGAAGGAGGCACCGCGAAAGAGCGACCAGCGTATTTCAATACGTACGGCGTTCCGTGGGCGGACGCGCCTCACGACGAACATGGTCAACCTCCACCGGTGATGCCTCCTCATTTAGCGGATCAGGAGAGCATGCAGGTCATCCCTCCGACCGTCGCGCAGGTCGAAGAGGTGATGACTGAATTGGATACTACAGAGCATCCTGCTTTAGATGATGACGAGAAGCTGATGATGAAGCATTTAATCTCGTATTCGTGGGCATTTTTCGATGATGTGATGAGACCTGTGGATTCACCTGAAGTGACGCTCCGGTTTAAAGAAGAGAACCCGACTCCCGTTAAACTCTCGCCATATCGGTTGTCGAAAGAAAAGATTGAATGTTTGCGGATGCAGATTGAAGCGTGGACCCGAGACGGAGTTATTCGTCCCGCGAATTCTCCATGGGGGTTCCCTATTTTGATGTTGCCTAAGAAAGGTGCTGAGCCTGGCACTTCCAATGCTTACAGTGCAGCTGTCGATCTACGGCGCCTCAATGCATTGCTCAAGGATGATAGCTGGCCGAGTGTGAGCATGGCTGACGCGTTGATGTTTCTCATCGACAAGTTTTGTCGTTCCAGTTTGGATATTCGTTGGGGCTATCACAATTTACGATTGTCGCTAGATGCACAAGATGTGGTCACCTTCACTAGTCCTCTGGGAGCGTACAGCTACATGCGTCTACCTTTTGGAGTCAAACCAGCCGGAAGTTTGTTTTGCAAGCAGTTGAACACTGACTTGTCTCGACATGGCTATATCGTGATCTCGCGGCATATATCGACGATATTCTCGCCGGTCACGCAGATACAAAGAATCACTTGCAGTGCCTTGTGCAAGTTATTCCCCATCTCGGCTTGAAGGGGTACAGCGCCAAGATCAAGAAGATTCATTTTATGCAAGAAGTCATTGAGTTTTTTGGTCATTTATCTACCCCGAATGGACTTCTTCCATCACCAAGATCTTTAGAAGCCATCAGACACATGCCAATTCCTGGCACTTTGTCGGATGCTGACCCTAAGCAGGTGCGATCTTCCTTGGAATGGGGAGCTTGCCGGCGTTATGTAAGGAATTTTGATAGTTGCAGAGCCATTAAGACAACGGACGTTGCCGGACGTAAATTCAAGTGGACGAAGAGTGTCAGGAAGCTTGGGGTGCCATCATCGAGGCTATTGTCACGTCGGGGCGTCTACCATCCTGATTACTCGTTGCCTTTTTACATTCGAACTGACTGCGCGCATGAGGTTGGGTGCTTACCTATTTCAAAAAAGTACCAGTCGTTGACGACGATGGAAGAGAAAGAATCGAAGAGAGGTTCGAGTACTGGAGTCGAACCGTGCCTAAGTCGATGAGGAAGTATGATCCTCGGCGCTTGGAACTCCTCGCGTACTCTCTGCTCTCGTTTTCCGATTAAGAAGGTCATCATACGAAGTTAGAGACGGATCATCGTAATTTGACGTTTCTGCGGATTCGATCATCTGGACAGTTAGCACGATGGGCGCGGCTTGCTGCGTTCGACCGGGAGCTCGGACCAAACCTGGAAGCTCCGGCATGCGCCCGGATTGTCTGTCGCGCAACCCTATCGACAAATTGATCGAGAAAGATGAAGACGGGGAACCGATCAATGAAGCGATTTTCCAAGATCCCGATGTCCCTGGCACCGCTTGCTTCACCTTCTCTTCGGTGACGATGCCTATGCTGACGGACAGCGGACCCACCGCCAGGTAGCGGATAGTACGCGACAGAACGCAACCGCCTCAATTCTCGCGAATCTGAGCCAGTTGACTCCGTCGAACGTCTCGCGGATCAAGCGGAGGATGAGATCACCTCGATGAGATAGCGAAAGAACAAGCACGGCGGTTACTCGGACGTTGAGCGGATTTTGTGCGTCTCAAGACAAAAGCGAGCCCAGGAGACCACCCACAGTTCGCCGAGAGGCAGAAAGAAGGCCGGAGAGACCAACCATAGTCTTGGAGACCAACCGTGTCGAGCAAGGAAGAGTGCAGAGTAAGTCCGTCACACCATTAAACCGTCGAACGCATTGTGCGCGAAAGGCGCAAGAATCGAACAGTAGCCGGCAAATTTTGCTGCTCGACGACAAGTTTTGGTGTTCGAGATAGGTGATATCGAGAAATCGCACCATGGAAACTAGAGAGACTGAGCGTTCTGCGACCGCTGGCTGAGAACGACGCTTTAAGACCAGAAGACAAGATCGACGGAGTAGCTTCCATGCCTACGACCAAACATGAAGGCTGAACCCTGTGTGATGATTTCCCCGGATGATCGATGTGAAATCACTAACTTCGGTCCCCACAGCAACAAAGTTCCTGCTGATGTAGCTGGACAGGCTTATCGCCATCGTGTGCGTGACCTTCGTCACCCTTGAGTCGAGGACGACTTCATCTCAAGTAGGGGGCTCCTGTGGCAGTAATGCCCATTTGCCCCCACTTGCCTGCCTGCCACCTGACTTACCCTGATTGTTGCCCTGGTACTGACCTTGCATTTATGGGGGGGGGGGTGTCATCTCGACACCTTCACCTGCGCTTCCACTGGACCCAATGTACCGGGCATTTGTATTGCTTTCTTGCTGTCTTCTTGATATTACCCTCTTTTGATTGTCCGATTTCGTGATGGCGTGAGGTATTACGCTGAGATCGGGCGTGTGGTGGTTTCACCCGCGGTTCGCGTAGGGAGAAAGGGTTGTTGAGGCCCCCGGTCCGGCCAGGAGGGGCGGGTATCTGAGAAAACCACTACACCGCCCGATCACAGCAGGACGTCACCCTTCGTCGCACATACGTCCGGCGGCAACATGCGTACGACCTACGGGCGGGGCCCGTCCTCTCTTCGCCTGCCCCACGACTCGGCGATGACCCCGACTAGGTCCCGCGTACTTATCTCCGCCCGTCAGGCACATCCTCATACCCACAAACCCACACGTCCTTCATGCTCCCCCACACCCCTTTCTGCAGTCGACATTTAAAGACAAACAAGACATTTGCCTGCCCACGACTCGCGATGACCCCTACTAGGCCCCGCGTAGCAGTGCCATAAATCAGGCATCTACACCTAAACCCACCCGTCATCATGCTCCCACACACCCTTAGCTGGCAGTCGTTTTAAGACAAACAGAACTCGGCGACCCCGACTAGGTCCCGCGTCATGCCGCCGTCAGGCATGTAACCCCACAAACCCACCCACATCCGTGAAAGCTCACCACACCCCCCTAGGTGCCGGTGTGCCTAGGTGAAACACCCCTGAGCAGAGGTCCGGCCCGCCTTACTGCCATAAGCCCACAAAGTTCAAAGTTACCCCTGACTTAAACGTCCATACTATCTTACTCACATCCCCCATCTCGGCGGGGGCAACAGTCTCAAACATGCCGCGGCGGCGGCGGCGGCGCGTGTAGCACGAATGGCAACCATAATAACCTTCGATAGGTGGCTGAATCGTTAAGAGGGAACACGGAGGGCAGCGTCCTTTCTCGAAAGGGGGTGCTTGTAACAGCCTCATCCTTGTGTAGCGCAAATTGTATGGGCATTCGGACAGATACGGAGAAGCCACTCATCTTTTTTTCCCCTGCTATAACCACATTATTGCCAGAAAAAAAAAATTACTGCGACAAAACACCTGACGAAATTGATGAAAATCTAGGTTGTGTACTTGGGTTCTCACTCGCCAGCGCCTGCGGCTGTCGGTGACTTCCTTGCCAGCGACGTAGGTCCTCGTATGACCAGCGTAGGTCCGATCCTCCTTTCGTGAAGTCGCCACGTTCCCACGAAATACGCGCGAGCCGAATTAAGGTAATTCAATAAGGGTACAGCCCTTTGAAAAGACAATAACACGAGCGCACGCACGTACGGAAGCCCGGAGGCCCTTGAGGCAAGAAGCAGAAGTTTCCAGAAGCTGGCAACCCGCGAGGTCTCCTAGGCGGAGTCGCCGCAGAGCCGGGGGTAAAGGAGCAAACTCCGAAGGGCAGAGCGGCCGTGCAAAGGTGGTGGACAGCTCGATCAGAATGGCTGAGGGTTGGACCTGCGAAGAAGGGGAACAGGACAGAGCGGTGAACGAGGCGAGAATGTAGCGGGGCGCGCGCGGTAGGACACGTGGCTGATGATGTGGCGGTCTCAAAGGGCTTATTACCCTACTCCTATTCCTTACCCATTCATTGGCCACCACGTCACACCTTTTCTGTGACGACACTACTACGTCACAACATCATGATAATAAGGGTTATCTTTTCATCCCGGGCTTCAGAAATGGGCAAGTTTATAAAGCTTTACCCTTACCCCGAACACGTCACATACATACTAAACTTTTCGCGTGAGAAATATGCAGGTTTATTGTGCCTTACCCTCTATAGTACCACGTCACAGCATCTTAGATACATAGTCCTAACTACTAATCGACAGATGTTTGTCTGTCTGTTTGTCTGTCTGTCCCCCGCTTTAGGGTAAGGATCAGGTAGGCGCGAGAGCCAGACAGTGATCCTTAGCAGTCGACATTTAAAGACAGACAGTGATCCTCCAAGCCGTCTACGGCGACCTCGCAGACTATTTCCACGACCCGCGGCGGCTCTTTCAGCGCGCCATTCTCACGCCCCGTCGAAACGATGTTGTCGATGCTGACAACGCGCGCATGACCGCGGCCTTTTTTTCCCGGAGACGAGGCGTTGGAGTTCTTTTCGGCTGACTAGGCTGGGTCGGAAGACGACGCCTCGCTCTTTACAGTAGAGTTTTCAACTCCCTGGCAACCGACAGCATGCGTACTTTGATCGCGAGCTTAATGTCTTCGCAACCTCGACCCGTCGCACGGCCACTGCAACGGTACCAGATACATGATCGATCGTGTTGTTGTCACCGAGGCTCCTCCAACCTGTATCCCTTAAGGCCCGCCTACGCCAAACGATCAACAAGTGCCAGGGCCAGACGCCCCGCGAGGTCGGCGTCCTCTTTCCCAAGCCCGTCTTCTGCCACGTCCAGCTCTACGTGGCTCTCTGTCGATCGGCATCCCCGAGGAGATACTCCATCTGGTCGACACGACCCACCCCGTGCTGCGCAAACCCGATAAGCCCCCCGGCGTCTACACGCGCACTGGTGAACTCTGGGACCATGAACTTTGGGGTTTGAGATTGGGACTAGGTGAACTGAGTCACCAGGTGAAACTGGGACCAGGTGAACATACTGGGGTTTTCGTGAAAGAGTAAATAAAGATTTGGCGGCGCAGTGTGCGGATCGCAGCTTAGGTTGGCAGGCAGAGCGACAGGCTCGGTTGGCGTGAGCTGGGAGCGGGCACGACCAGAGCAGGGCATGGCTGCAGGACTGGAGTGGTTGCGATTTAGAGGTGGGGACTAGGTGAACTTTACTGGCCTGCACAAAACAAGACAGACAAACTCAAGGTGAGGGCGGATGCCGGTCTGGTGGTGCAGTGCCCGGGGCTATGCCAGTGCTTCCATATAGTAAACGTGAACATCGGGGCGAGGCAAGCGTATGCGAGACGGGGACCAACAGACGACGACGCCATCGCTTAGATGAACATCTGCGTCGGAGATGAACACCCGTCCGGTAATGCGGCCCAGGATGGGGGGTCTAGTGGTGTGCTAGACGACGGGGCTCCAGCAGTTGGCGATGGCAACTGCTTCGAAGGCACTCACACACTCCTTGCGGCGCAGCGGTGGGGCGGATTCGAACGCGCGATCCACCTCGAGCGCTGCAAGGGCCCATAACCAAAAGGAGAGGGTAAGAATGCCGGTCCTGGTGTGAGCGAGTGCCCGGGGCTATATAGACCCCTGTGAAACTAACTAACTAACAAACTAACTTCAGACCTCTCCCGAGCATGGGAGCCAGGCCGGACCGACAGGAGCCAGTCCGGAATCACGGGCCTGTAGACGAGGAGCGCCGAAAGGTCGGTCGGCGGAGAGTGACCATCAAGCTTGTCGCAATGCGACGAGGAGACCGCGATGTGACTGACAACCAACTCGCCGATAACCTTCCGTCTTCGCCCCCCGGCCATACCCCGTCCCACTGCGAACGTTCCGGCTGCCAACTGGCCCGCCCGGGAGGCGAATAGGTGCCAACCTACGCCGGGAGGGCGGATGCCCTCGCAAGGCTCAGGATTCATGAGGTACCATCCTCCATCGTAACCGCAGTCGGCGATCAGGGTAAGGGTATAGACAAACATCTGTCGATTAGTAGTTAGGATGTCGACTGCTAAGAGGGGTGTGTGTGGGGGGAGCACGAAGGAGGTAGATGTCCTCTCTGCTTACATACAAGCCCCTGTCTGGCGTTGCTGTTCACGACTGGGATTTGCATAAGCTGGATGTCAGCTCCGCTTTTATCCAAGCTCCCATTGACGAAGACATCTATGTCTGGCCACCCGACGGTTATGCTCCTCGCCAACCCACCGATGGTTTCAAAATCATTTACACGCTCTGTCGCTCTTGGTACGGCTGCCCGCAAGCATGTCCCCACTGGTGGCTTTACTTAGAACGCTTCCTTGTTGTAGCTCTGTCCGCGATTCTGGTGCCACTTGCAGCTACACACTGTCACTGTCTGTTTGTCTTTAAATGTCGACTGCTAAGAGGGGGTTGTGTGTGGGGAGCATGAGGGATGTGGGTGGGTTGTGGGGTGTTTGTCTTAAATGTCGACTGCTAAGAGAGGGGTGTGGGGGGGGAGCATGAAGGATGTGGGGTGTTTGTCTTTAAATGTCGACTGCTGAAGGATTGTGTGGGGAGCATGAAGGATGAGTGGGTTTGTGGGCAGAGATGGGATTAGTCTTTAAGTGTCGACTGCTTGAAGGGGGTGTGGGGAGCTTGGGATGTGGTGGGTTGTAAATTATGAGGGGTGTCCTGACGGGCGGAGATAGTGCGCCGCAGGACCCAAGTCGGGTCATCGCCGGGCGTGGGGCAGGCGAAGAGGACGGGCCCGCCGTAGGTCGTGCGCTGCCGCCGGGCGTGCGACGAGGGTGACGTCGCGCTGGGATCGGGCGCCTGGGTGGGGTTCCCCGAGGCGGCGACATGGGTGAGGGCGGTGAGGCACAGCGAGCCAGCCTAATGGGCAAGGTTGTGCCCCGATTTAGAGTAAGGATCAGGTAGGCCCGCGAGCCAGGCAGGCACGATCCTCAAGCCGTCTACGGCGACCTCCACCAGACTGACGACCCGCGGCGGCTCTTTCAGCGCGCCATTCTCACGCCCCGTCGAAACGATGTTTGTCGATGCTGACAACGCGCGCATGACCGCGGCCTTTTTCCCGGAGACGAGGCGTCGGAGTTCTTTTCGGCCGACTAGGTTGGGTCGGAAGACGACGCCTCGCTCTCAGAGTCGGAGTTTTGAACTCCCTGACAACCAACGGCATGCTGACTTTGATCGCGAGCTTAAAGTCTTCGCAACCTCAACCGTCGCACGGCCACTGCAACGGCACCGATACATCATCGATAGTGTCGTGTCACCAAGGCTCCTCCAACCTGTATCCCCAGCCCGCCGACGCCAAACGATCAACAAGAGCCAGAGGCAGACGCCCGCAGGTCGGCGTCCTCTTGCCCAAGCCGTCTTCTGCCACGTCCAGCTCTACGTAGCTCTGTCGATCGGCAACCCGAGAGTGGCCTTCTGAGGTCGACGACTCCACCCTACCCCACACGTGCTGCAAAGCCCTCAGCCCTACACGCTACACAGTGCTTCACTGGCAGGTGAACTTACTGGAGAATGAACTTACTAGGGTTGGATGGGACAATGTGAACTAGAACCAGTGACTAACTGGGACAAGCTGAACTTGCTGAGGTTTTACAGTAAACTCAGAAGGGCTGCGGCAGTGCGGATCACAGCTTCGATTAGGGTAGAAACGACGATTCAAGTGAGGTAGTGGATGACTGGACCCCGCCAATTGCAGTTGAGAATTAGGACTGGGCGAACTGCTGGGATGCTAAGGTGAACTGCGGGTGGATGAGATAAGTGAACTTTCGGCTGCGTTTTAAAGACAAACAGGCAGACACCCCGCTTGTGAGTGGGCATTTTGAAAGACAAACAGACAGACAAACAAACAGACAAACAAACAGACAAAGAGACAAACATCTGTCACACACCTCTTAGCAGTCGACATTTAAAAACAAACATCTGTCGATTAGTAGTTAGGAAGGACGTGATCAAAGCTAAGCAAGGCTCAGGGTTAGCATCGGGTTGTCATGCTGCTCTTCGTGTTTGCCGCGAGCAGCGCTCTCAGCACCTGATGTTGGCTCCAATGGCGAGTTCGTTGGAGTGCGACGTGATTCGGTTCGTCACGGGGAACGGACAGAAAATAGCCGAAGTCGAGGAGATTTTGGACGAGCTCGGACTGCCCTTGCCGTTGGTGCGAACGAATCTCGACTTGGACGAGCTCAGGCGGAGCCTCGACGCATCGCCGCTGAGAAGTGTGAGGTGGCCGCCAGGACGACGCTTGGCCCGACGATGGTCGACGACACCTCGCTGTGTCTCGGGCGCTTGGTGACATGCCGCCGTTCATCAAGTGGTTCCAAACGAGAGACGACGTGCTGCCTCGGATGTTGGACGGCTTCGAGCAAGAGGGCTGTCGCGCTGTGTTGCGTCGCCTTTTCCAACGGAGGCCCTCCCGTTGTCTTCGAGGGCCGATGCGAGGGCACCATCGTCGAGCCGAGGGGGGAGAGGGGGTTTGGCTGGGACCGTTGCTTCCAGCCGGACGGCTCCGATCTCACTTTCGCCGAAATGCCTGTGCGACACAAAACAAGATCAGCCACCGCGCCAACGCCCTCCGCAGTCTCGCCGCCTACCTTCGGGCTAACCCCGACCTCCTCGACGACATCTGCGACATCTCAAAAATCGTGACCGCGTTATATGCTCGAGACTTATAAAGATGATGAAGGAACCCGTCTCGATGCGGATAAATAGGTAAAGAACTTCTCAGTACTAGTGATGTCGGTCCAACGCGAATCTCCGGAAAGACCCTGAAAGAAATGGAACCTTCCACGATGTAATGGGGTCGATCAAGAAGGACATGGCTGCTGCTTCCGGGTTCATAGAGAACTAATGATGCTCCTTGCGTGATCTTACTGAATGGGTTGTTGTTAAATGTCGACTGCGAATAGGGGAGGGTGCGAGCGAGGAGAGGCTTCGGTGGTGGATATTCTAAAGTCGTCTGCTGCTAAAGGGGTGCACGAGCGTTGGGTGGCTTTGGGTTGTGTGGAGACGCGAGGGTGCCTGGAAGCTATGGTGGCTTGCGTAGAGACGTGAGAAATAGGGGTTTTGCTAAGGAGGGTGTGTGACGGGGTTTTTTAATTCGAATTTAATTAAGGCAGGCGCGGCGCCTTTGGATGAAAATTAAAAAAGGTTAGATGGGGAGCGCTGCTGGTGACTACGACGAGCTCGTTTAGCTTCCCTGCAGCTCTTGCAGCATACGGCGTGGCGCAGACGATGACTCTCGCGTTCGTCCTCGAGCGCGCGCATCGCGTCCTCCTCGCCGGCGTGCGCTTCTTCTAGACGATCATCATGCCGCTCTGCAATTGCAATACGCTTGGCCTCGCGTTGACGCTCAAGCAACATCGCCGCATCGTCGCCGGCGGCAAGAGCTTCACGACGAGCGGTCCGCAATCGCCATCTTGTCGCGACGGACCGCACGTTCGCGCTCGATAAAACGATCGTCTCGAACACGCCACAAGCGCTTCCACGCATCAACAGCGCGCTTGTACACTTTCTTTTCGCCATTCCACTCCTGGGCGAGGACACACTCGAGGGTGCGTCAGATCAGGCAGAAAGACGAGCAACGAACTCCAGCGGTGGTACAATGCCAAGCAGACTTGCATACTCCGATGACGAACTTGTTGAGAAGTTCGCCTTCGCGATCCCCACGGCTTATGTAGACATCGGCAACGCGCTTGTAAAAGTCGCGTGAAGTCATGACGCGGTTGACATGTCGTTCGCGAGAAGTTCAGAATCGCGGATTTCAGGATATCAACGTTGTTGCTTGACGCGAAAGACTTCTTCAGAGCAGCGAGATGCAGAGATGCCCCAGTCAAGGAGCGACAGACAGAGATAATGAGGACCTGCAGAGAAATGATCGAGAGAGCCAGGCGCCAGGTCCATGGAGAAAAAGATGAGCTCACCACTGAAAGCATCGAGTTTTGCGAAAGCTTGCTATCCAGAAGACGATCGAGGACATGAGAAACAGAGAACAGAACCGAACACGAAGCAGATGAACCAGAAGCCGAGAGGAGACGCCACGAAGACAAGCTCAGGACAGACGACGACGAGCACCAGCTTACCATGAGACGGAGCCAGAGGCGAGAGACTAGCGATAAAGAAGAAAGACAGTAAGGAGACAGGATACGTGGTGCAGGGGTAAGAGACAGAGCTTCCTCACAAGAGAGGAGAGAGAGACGAATTGGGGGGTTCCTAACCCGAAATGGAAGTTTCTATCTCCGCCCGTCAGGCACATCCCTCATACCCCACAAACCCACCCACATCCTTCATGCTCCCCACGCACCCCCTCTTAGCAGTCGACATTTAAAGACAGACAGACAGTACGTGACGCACATTGAACTTCCCGTTTTCTTTCGATTCGTTTAGTATGCAACAAGTGCAACAGTAAGTTCACCTAGTTCCAATCTCTAACTTAGTAAGTTCACTAGTCCCAATCTCTAACCCCAGCAAGTTCACCTGGTCCCAGTAAGTTTCATATAAGTTCACCTGGTCAGTAAGTTCACCTAGCTCACACCAACTCCTTTTGAGCTCGTCGCTCTCGCCTCCGCCAATCTAAGCTGCTTTGATCCGCACGCGCCGCCAACCTTTGAGTTTACTCTAAAAACCCTTTACTCTAAAAACCCCAGTATTAGTTCACCTGGTCCCAGTTTCACCTGGTCACTCAGTTCACCTAGTCCCAATCTCAAACAGTTAGTTCACGTGGTCCCAGTAAGTTCACCTATAGTGCGCGTGTAGACGCCGGGAGGGCTTATCGGTATTGCAGCACGTGTGGAGTAGGGTGGAGTCGTCGACCTAGAAGAGCATATTCTCGGGGTTGCCGATCGACAGAGAGCCACGTAGAGCTGGACGTGGCAGAAGACGGGCTTGGGAAGAGGACGCCGACCTCGCGGGGCGTCTGGCCCTGGCTCTTGTTGATCGTTTGGCGTAGGCGGGCCCTTCAGGGATACAGGTTGGAGGAGCCTCGGTGACAACGACACGATCGATCATGTATCTGGTACCGTTGCAGTGGCCGTGCGACGGGTCGAGGTTCGAGACCTTAAGCTCGCGATCAAAGTCAGCATGCCGTTGGTTGTCAGGAGTTGAAAACTCTACTGTAAAGAGCGAGGCGTCGTCTTCCGACCAACCTAGTCAGCCGAAAAGAACTCCGACGCCTCGTCTCCGGAAAAAAGGCCGCGGTCATGCGCGCGTTGTCAGCATCGACAACATCGTTTCGACGGGGCGTGAGAATGGCGCGCTGAAGAGCCGCCGCGGGTCGTGGAAATAGTCTGCGAGGTCGCCGTAGACGGCTTGGAGGATCACTGTCTGGCTCTCGCGCCTACCTGATCCTTACTCTCCCGCCTACCTGATCCTTACTCTAAATCGAGGGACAAACAAACAGACAGACGGGCCCGTCCTCTCTTCGCCACCCCACGCCTCGGCGATGACCCCGACTAGGTCCCGCGTACTTATCTCCGCCCGTCAGGCACATCCCTCATACCCCACAAACCCACCCACATCCTTCATGCTCCCACACACACCCCCTCTTAGCAGTCAGCATTTAAAGACAAACAAACAGACAAACAAACAAACATCTGTCGATTAGTAGTTAGGATGTACTGATATACTGAGGTGGCGACGACGGTTTTGGGCACGCATTAATCACCCGAAGAGCTTTCATTGAGAAAGAGGGTTATTAGACGCGAAATCCAAAAACAATCAACTTTTCAAATTGAAATTTTACATTTTCCAAACAAACATGACTCGACATCCGAAATTTGATTCTGGTTGTATGCGCAACGCTGGCGGTAACCGCATCGCTGTAGCGGCAACTCCCACTGTTCGTAGAGATAGAAAATTCCATTTAGGGTTAGGAACCCCCCACTCCGACACTCACACCTAACTTGTGAGGAAGCTATGACACTTACCCCTGCACCACATCAGTATCCTTACGTCTTTCTCTTATCGCTAGTCTAACGCCTCGCCACCATTCGTAACATGGTAAGCAGGTGATCGTCGACGACGACCTGAGCTTGACTTCATGGCGACTCCTCATCGGCTTCGGTTCATTGCGCGTGTTCGGTTCGTTATCGTTTATCATGTCCTCGATCGAAATTAAGGATAGCAAGCTTTCGCAAACTCGATGCTTTCAGTGGTGAGCGACATCTTTTCACCAATGGACCCGGCGCCTGGAAAACACGATCATTTCCACCGGTGACCACATTATCTCGACCGATCCTTGGACTAGCATCTCAGCATCTCGCTGCTCTGAAAGACTTTCGCGTCAAGCAACAACGTTGATATCCATGAAAACCGCGACATGAACTTCACGCGAACGACATGACAACCGCGACATGAACTTCACGCGACTTTACAAGCGCATTACCGATGGCTACATGGGCCGTGGGGATCGCGTAGCGAACTTCCTCAACAAGTTCATCATCGGAGTATACGGTTAGCAGCATTGTACCAATCACCGGGTTCAAGTTGCTCGACATTCTACCTGATCTGACGCACCCTCGAGTGTGTCCTCGCCCAGGTGGATGGCGAAAAGAAAGTGTACAAGCGCGCTGTTGATGCGTGGAAGCGCTTGTGGCGTTTCCCGAGACGATCGTTTTATCGAGCGCGAACGTGCGGTCCGTCGCGACAAGATGGGGCGATTGGGACCGCTCGTCGACAACCTTGCCGCCGGCGACGAGATGCGGCGATGTTTAGCGAGCGTCAACGCGAGGCCGTGCGTAACGCAATTGCAGAGCGGCATGATGATCGTCACAAAGCGCACGCCGGCGAGGAGGACGCGAGCCGCGCGCTCGGACGAACGCGAGAGTCATCGTCTGCGCCACGCCGTATGCTGCAAGAGCTGCCGGCGCTAAACGAGCTCGTCGTAGTCGCCAGCAGCGCCCCCCCTATCAACCTTTTTTGGGAATTTTCATCCAAAGCGCTGCCACATACCTTAGTAAATTCGAATTAAAAAAACCCTAATTCTCGCACCACTCCCTTAACCAAAACTATTTCTCACGTCTCTACGCAAACCACCATAGCCTTCAGCACCTCGCGATCTCCTATTAAAGCCGCAACGCTCATGCCCTCTTAGCAGCAGACGACTTTAGAATATCCACCACGAAAGCCTCTCCCTCGCTCGCAGGGCTCCCCCCTATTCGCAGTCGACATTTAACGACAACCTTCCGTACGATCACGCAAGGAGCATCGTAGTTCTCTATGAACCACGGAAGCAGCAACCGTTTGCTTGAGTCGACCCCGATCATCGTGGAAGGTTCCATTTCTTTCAGGGTCTTTCCAGAGTTCGCGTTGGACCGACATCACTAGTACTGAGAAGTTCTTTACCTATTGTCCCCATCAGACGGGTTCCTTCATCATCTTATAAGTCTCGAGCATATTAACCTGGTCACGACCCTTTGCGAGATGTCGCAGATGTCGTCGAGGAGGTCGGGGTTAGCCCGAAGGTAGCGGCGAGACTGCGGAGGGCGTTGGCGCAGTGGCTGATCTTGTTTCGTGTGTCGCACAGGCATTTCGGCGAAGTGAGATCCGAGACCGTCCGGCTCAGGCAACGGTCACAGCCAAACCCCCTCCCCCCTCGGCTCGACGATGGTGCCCTCGCATCGGCCCTCGAAGACAACAGGAACTCGTTGGAAAGCACGACGCAACACAGCGCGACAGCCTCACTCTCGAAGCCGTCAACATCGAGGCAGCGCGTCGTCTCGTTGGAACCACTTGATGACGGGCCAGGCATGTCGCAAGCGCCTCGAGACACAGCGGAGTGTCGTCGACCATCGTCGGGCCAAGCGTCGTCCTGGCGGCCACCTCACACTTCTCAGCGGCGATGCGTCGAGGCTCGCCTGGGCTCGTCCAAGTCGAGATTCGTTCGCACCAACGGCAAGGGCAGTCGAGCTCGTCCAAAATCTCGCTTCGGCTATTTTCTGTCCGTTCCCCGTGACGAACCCGAATCACGTCGCACTCAACGAACTCGCCATTGGAGCCAACAATCTGGTGCTGAGAGCGCTGCTCGCGGCAAACACGAAGAGCAGCATGACAACCTCGATACTAACTGAGCTTGTAGCTTTGATCAGTCCTTCTAACTACTAATCGACAGATGTTTGTCTTTAAATGTCGACTGCTAAGAGGGGTGTGCGGACAGATGTTTGTCTCTTTGTCTGTTTGTTTGTCTGTTTGTTTGTCTGTCTGTTTGACTTTAAATATCAGACAGCAAGGGGTGTCTGCCTGTTGTCTTTAACAAGTGCAGGCCAGTAAGTTCCACTAGTCCCAATCTCTAACCCCAAGTAAGTTCACCTGATCCCGTTAAGTTCACCTAGTCCCAATCTCTAACCCCAGTAGTTCGGCGTAAATCACTCGTGCTCACATCCACTCACCCCACTCTCCTTTGAACTCGTCGCTCTCACCCCCGCTAATCCAAGCTGCTTTGATCCGCACGCGCCGCCAGCCCTTGAGTTTACTGTAAAAACCCCAGTAAGTTCACTTGGTCCCAGTTAGGTCACCTGGTCACTTAGTTCACATTGTCCCAATCTCTAACCCTAGTAAGTTCACCTGGTTCCAGTAAGTTCACCTGGCCCAGCAAGCGCACCTACAGTGCGCGTGAGGCGCCAGGGGGCTTTTGCGCAGCACGTGTGGGGTAGGGTGGAGTCGTCGACTCAGAAGAGCATATCCTCGGGGTTGCCGATCGACAGAGAGCTACGTAGAGCTGGACGTGGCAGAAGACGGGCTTGGGCAAGAGGACGCCGACCTCGCGGGGCGTCTGCCTCTGGCTCTTGTTGATCGTTTGGCGTCGGTGGGGCTTGAGGGATACAGGTTGGAGGAGCCTTGGTGACACGACACTATCGATGATGTATCGGGTGCCGTTGCAGTGGCCGTGCGACGGGTTGAGGTTGCGAAGACTTTAAGCTCGCGATCAAAGTCAGCATGCCGTTGGTTGTCAGGGAGTTCAAAACTCGACTCTTGAGAGCGAGGCGTCGTCTTCCGACCCAACCTAGTCGGCCGAAAAGAACTCCGACGCCTCGTCTCCGGGAAAAAAAGGCCGCGGTCATGCGCGCGTTGTCAGCATCGACAACATCGTTTCGACGGGGCGTGAGAATGGCGCGCTGAAAGAGCCGCCGCGGGTCGTGGAAACAGTCTGCGAGGTCGCCGTAGACGGCTTTGAGGATCAGTGCCTGCCTGGCTCGCGGGCCTACCTGATCCTTACTCTAAATCGAGGGGACAAACTCCAACGCATTAGGCCGGGCTCGCTGTGCCCTCACCGCCCTCACCCATGTCGCCGCCTCGGGGAACCCCACCCAGGCCGCCCGATCCCAGCAGGACGTCACCCTTCGTCGCACATACGCCCGGCGGCAGCATGCGTACGACCTACGGGCGGGGCCCGTCCTCTCTTCGCCTGCCCCACGCGCTCGGCGATGACCCCGACTAGGTCCCGCGTACTTATCTCCGCCCGTCAGGCACATCCCCTCATACCCACAAACCCACCACATATTCAAGCTCCCCACACACCTCTTAGCAGTCGACATTTAAAGACTAACTCCCTCATACCCCACAAACCCACCCACATCCCCTTCAGTGCATTTAAGACAAACACCCACACACAACTCCCCCTCTTAGCAGTCGACATTTAAAGACAAACACCCCACAACCTTCATGCTCCCCCACA
>JAQMWT010000104.1:0-112268 GCA_029834535.1 Chrysophaeum taylorii
CTAACGATGCTCCGTCTCACTTGATTGCCCAAGCTAAGATTGATGATGCATCATGGTTTAAAGAGTGATCCCATTTCTTAACACAGCTACAAAAACTGTCGCGCATGAGAGTGAGCTTATGCCCTTAATATGTGGGCTCGATGATGTGGTCTCCTGTTAAGTAAACTGGTTAACGGAAAATGGCTTGCTATAAACCGCAATACTATCTGTTTTCGCCAACCTACAGGGAAAGATTTTTTGTTATTAGATTACGAGGCTCATGACAACCACTCCCATCAGGACAGTCATTTATGCGCAACAGTCCTATACTTGGAGACTCTGCTTCTGCCATCCACCTGTCGAATAATCCTGATAGTGCAACCAAAGCCAAAGCCATTAGCACACGCTTGTTTCGTATTCGTGACTATGTTCACCTAAGACGTATTCGCTGGCACCATGTTTCTGGCACCAAAAATGTAGCTGATGGATTCACTTAACCCTTTGGTGCTCCTCTCTTCACTAGATTTCGCACGTTGCTTGGTCTACAACAACCCATAGCCCAGCAAGATACTTAATCATTACCCTTTTACTATGTCCGCAAAGACATTAAACTAGCCCTCACAGAAAACGGCAATTGCGGCTCGCTGAAAACATAAAATGTGATCTCCATAAAATGAATCCAGCCAAGACCAAGGACGCCGCGAGCCGACGATACTCAGTATTGAATCGTGGACGTGGTGGAATATCTGCACTGTCCTCACCCTTTAATGCTCTGAATCCGGGACTTGCTCCTACTGGCTCTCCCAATAACCGTAAACAACCGTCGTATCTCTCTGTTGCTCAAGGAAATAAAACACCGGTGACCCCCACGTCAAGATCAACTCAACATAATACTAACACCCATGTTAAAAGCACAGAGCACTATTTGTTGAAACATTGCAAATTCGACGTTATGGCGATGATGTCTGGGAACGTTCTTTCGCTTGGTACTCAACCACCAAATTTCCGTTTACCGTCACCTAAGGATCCTCAATGTTGGTCTCAGCCCATCCAACAGCTGCTCACTGACGCACTACAGAACAATAACGTTGATAATCCTCATTTCTTGAGTTCCCTCCTGTGTTTAAAGACCAAACGTGTGCGCAATGCACCTAATGTACCGGCAAATGAGGGCATTCGGTTGCATCGATACACACCAATTAAAGGAGTTGTCAAAGTACATGTGCTATGCACCAAATGCTTCAATAAAACCGACGCACCGGGTACGCCGCTTGTTCTCGCTATTTGTACTGAAGACGAAGTTAAAACGGACGAAATTACTAAAATCATTGAAGAGCACCTGTCATCAGAACAACATGCCTCGCACTGCATCGATGTGCCCCGTCCAATTTTCCTTTTGATCTGCGTTATGTGTAATCTGTCGCTACATGGGACTGCCTTAACTAGAAATCGTCTTCATTCGCTTCAAAATTCATGTCATAATGACCCAGCTGCCCACATGCGAGCCATCAGCCCCGCTTGGGAAAGTCTACTCCAATAAATAAGTTACTCAAAGATGCGCTCATTAAATGCATGGCTACTCACAACCTAAACGCTTCTGATATAATAATTAACCCAGACGACCGCTCACCCCGTTTGCTACAGCTACCTCATATTTCTACCGTTAATAGGGAAATCCTTGTAACGGCTTGGTCATTACTACAGTCCGTTGAAGATAAAGTCTGCATTATTACACATCCGGATGAGTTACTTGTTGTTCTCATTGAAGGTTTCGTTATTGATGTTTCACACCAGCTTAATGATACTTCTCACGAGATGTTACCAGCAATGTTGGGCTACTTCCTTAAGTTAGCCCCAGAGCATCAAACTGCTTTCAAAAATGTACTTATCCAAGTCGGTTATCCTTCTGCCATAATTGACGCATTTTCGGACACAAATTTTGCTGAAGTTAGACAAGTACAAGTTGGACCTACTACAGATGTACCTCCTGACAATACACATGAAATTTTGCGACTTTCATGAGAAGAAATACAATCACTTTCTTTGCACATCGCCAAGAGTGATAAACAATCTTTAGAACGAGATCAACGACTTTCCGACGCCTTAGAAACCATCACTCATGTGAGAACTGAAATGGGGATGAGAGAACTATAATGAGGACGTGGTGCAGGGGTAAGTGTCATAGCTTCCTCACACAGGTGCTGGAAAAGAAAGAAAAGGAAAAAAAGAGGTAAGTGAGGCTCACACAGGTGCTGGAAAAGAAAGAAAAGGAAGAAGGAAAAGGGGTAAGTGAGACGCTCACAGAGGAGAAGCTTGAAGGAAGACGTCAGGAGAGGCAGTGTGGCAGAAAGAGACAGGAGATATCAGGGCGAATCATGATGGAGATGAAGAGGACACAGCCAACAATACGGCGAAAAGGGATGCGTGCCATGAAAATGTGATCTGGAGAACCAGGAGCCGGACAATCAGCCGCAGAAAGATGAAGACCTTTGGGAGCGGGAGTGAGTTCGGGTTTACTGTTGATGAAGCGATGTTCGGTAAGGATTTCACGGATAGCATGGGATTGATCAAGAGTGAGGGTTCTCCGAGGGCGATCACGCGTAATGCGAAGACCAACGTAAGAGGTGAGATCGAGTTCATTGACGTCAGTGAAAACGCGGAAACGGAGGAAAAAGGCTTGGTAATGGCCAATGCAATGAGGAGGGTGCGCCACAAGAAGATCATCGACGACCAAAACAAGACGGAGGACCACGGTAGAATTGAGGACGAGCTTGTAATGGCAAGTGTCACCAGATCCGCGGACGAAGCCACAATCATTGAGAAGGAAGCGTTCCAAATAAAGCCACCAATTGCGACAAGCTTGTTTGCAACCATACCAAGAGCGACGGAGCTTGTAAACGATTTTGGAACCATCGGTGGGTTGGCGAGGAGCATAGCCTTCGGGTGGCCAGACATAGATGTCTTCGTCAATGGGAGCTTGAATAAAAGCGGAGCTACATCCAACTTGTGCAAATCCCAGTCATGAACAGCGACAAAGGTCAGAAAGAAACGGATCGTGACGATGTTGGCAACCGGTGAGTAGGTGTCATGATAATCAATGCCGTGAACCTGGGTGTAACCGCGGACGACAAGGCGAGCCTTGTACGATTTGAAGCGGCCAGAGTCATACTTCTTGCGGAGGATCCACTTGAGGGTACAAATGTTGCAGAAAAGTCTGAGGGAGGCGAATCACATCCCAACAACCAAGGTGACCAAGAGAGCTGTATTCTTTAGCGATGGCTTGCAACCAGCCAGGACGCTCAGGACTGGTCAGATAGTCGTTCGTCAAGGTCTGATACTGAGACATTTCTTCGGAAGCAGAGTAATAAACGTGTGCATGAGGATCAACAAGGGTGTTAGCTAAACAAAGGGGAAGGAAGACACAATGAACTAACAAACGAAAGCTAACAGAAGAGACATACAAAGAGTTACAGGGGGAAACAGAAGCGACAGAGGAAACAGAATGGCCCGTATCGACATCAGAATGGCCCGTATCAACATCAGAATGGCCCGTATCAACATCAGAATGGCCCGTATCAACATCAGAATGGCCCGTATCAACATTGGAATGGCCCGTATCAACATCAGAATGGCCCGTATGAACATTGTGACAGGATGAAACATGGCCCGTAAAAAAAGTTTGTTGGTTGGTCGACTTTGCGCGGTCGGCCCCGTTTGGCACGACGTAATGGTGCACGTTTCGTATTGGCCGGTAACATTGTGGGCAGTGACGCTGGGGTGATCAGTCCCGATAAGGCCGGCTCCGGAGCATCAAAAACAGACGATGGGGGCTACGGCCGAAGATAGACGAGGGTCGTAATAAAACAAGTCAGGAAAACGAGAATCTACGAGAGACGGAGGAAGGGGTTGGGTGGACAGTGACTTACGCAGAGCGAAATTTTCGTCAAAAACAACATCAATCGAGGTGTGGATGACAGGACCTCCGAATGGGCGAACCACGGTAGACAGAAAAAGTTCGAGTTGACGAGCGTTCGTACATCGTGTCGTGGAGCAAAGTAACGCGTGCGGCGGCGCGTATGATCATCGACAAACGCGAGCTTCATGGGCCAACGTTGGAGGAGCAAGCGGTGAGCTTCGTTCGTCATACTCGAATAGACTCCGGTAGAAGTTGGCGACAGTGGCAAAACAGTCGTGGCACGTAAGAACGTTGCAGATAGCGTCGCGGGTGCGGAGCACGGAATTCACGTCGATAGCAAAACCGAATTTTAAAGGTCAGAAAAGCGGCGAAAAAGTGCGTGAAGGAGAACCACAAATCACACAGCAAAGAAGCGTTTGCCCAGGATCCCGAAGATGAGCGATCCAACCACATAGGAAGCACGAAAACTGCGCACGCGAAAATTGAGAGGCACGGCTTAGTTGTGGCGGGTGAAATGCGCGATGGAACGTGATTCGCTGGTTTTACCAAAAACCGATAAGCACAACGAGGAGTGGATCAACGAATAGCTGAAAATGCACAACGGGGAGTGGAGCAACGAATAGGCGAAATACAGAACGAGAAGGGGAGCAACGACGAGGTGAAAAGACAGAACGAGGAGAGGAGCAACGACGAGGGGAAATACAGAACGAGGGGCTGAGCAACGAATAGCGGAAAATACAGAACGAGGCGCCTGTGCAATGGGAGCTAAAAACAAAAACGAGGGGCTTCCGTGGGATGGGGTTGTTGATGTGCTTGCATCAGACATTCGGCGGTACACACGCTGACTTGGAATTATCTTGATTGGCATGAGACAGAGTATCGGGAGGGGTATGTGAGACGGTGGGTGTGGCCGTTTAAGGCGGTGAAGGGGGTGGAATAGATGGTGGTATTAAGAAAAGCGGCGGAATGGAACTAGAATCAGTCAAGGTGGGAGTAGGCATAGGAGCAGAAAAGGCAGTGTTAGTGGTGGTGGGTTTGAGTTGGTGTTGTTGGGTGTTTTGGAGTCATTGGAAGTGCTGCGCTGTTGAGAAGAACGGCGATGGTGGGTAGCGCGTTGTCGTGGAATAGCTAGGAACGTTGAAACGTGCGGCAGTCCCTCTTAAATTGATCCTTGCAGCCGCCAAAATGACATTGGGTAGTGCGTCGGAATCGAGTAGAGCCAGGTTGTTCGGAAAGGGGAGCGTCTAGGGTAGGTCAGTGGGAAGAGTCGGAAGTCGTGGCTGACGACGCGGCGGATAGCGCGGCGGAAGTGGTTGTGCATGCCATGTAAATTGATTGGTGTTGAACTTCTCAAGGGTACAACCACAGTTGTCGGTACGAAACGCGAGACGATAAAACAAAGCCAGTAAGGCTTGAAGCACGATGCACGTAGTCAAATGCGAGGACACACTCGAGGGTACGTCGGATCAGGTACAATGCCGAGCAACTTGAACTCCGGTGATAGGTACAATGCCGAGCAACTTGTATACTCCGATGATGAACTTGTTGAGGAAGTTCGCTACGCGATCCCCACGGCCCATGTAGACATCAGTAATGCGCTTGTAAAGTCGCGTGAAGTTCATGTCGCGGTTGTCATGTTGTTCGCGTGAAGTTCATGTCGCGGTTTTCATGGATATCAACGTTGTTGCTTGACGCGAAATTCTTCTTCAGGGCAGCGAGATGCTTCTGCAGAGCGAGATGCTGAGATGCTAGTCCAAGGATCGTTGGTCGAGATAATGTGATCGCCGGTAGAGATGATCATGTTCGCGACGACGTGTCCATTGGTGGAAAAAAAAAATGTCGCTCACCGCTGAAGGCATCAAGGTTTTGCGAAAGCTTGCTATCTTTAATTTCGATCGAGGACATGGTAGACGAAACGAACCGAACACGTAGCAATGAACTGAAGCCGAGGAGGTGTCGCCGCGAAGTCAAGCAGAGGCTCGATCGTGAACGAGCACCTGGTGCCATGTGAGAACTGAAATGGGGATGAGAGAACTGTAATGGGGACGTGGTGCAGGGGTAAGTGTCATAGCTTCCTCACAAAGAAGGGTAGACAATGTAGTATCTTGGTGCATCTGGTAGCTGGAGAGCAAATTGTCTAAGAGTGACACGTGTTTTATGTTCTCGGTCACTTGCGCGTTACGAGCATCGTTAGCATTTTGAAGTTGAGTTGTGAGGAAGCTATGACACTTACCCCTGCACCACGTCCTCATTATAGTTCTCTCATCCCCATTTCAGTTCTCACATGGCACCAGGTGCTCGTTCACGATCGAGCCTCTGCTTGACTTCGCGGCGACACCTCCTCGGCTTCAGTTCATTGCTACGTGTTCGGTTCGTTTCGTCTACCATGTCCTCGATCGAAATTAAAGATAGCAAGCTTTCGCAAAACCTTGATGCCTTCAGCGGTGAGCGACATTTTTTTTTTCCACCAATGGACACGTCGTCGCGAACATGATCATCTCTACCGGCGATCACATTATCTCGACCAACGATCCTTGGACTAGCATCTCAGCATCTCGCTCTGCAGAAGCATCTCGCTGCCCTGAAGAAGAATTTCGCGTCAAGCAACAACGTTGATATCCATGAAAACCGCGACATGAACTTCACGCGAACAACATGACAACCGCGACATGAACTTCACGCGACTTTACAAGCGCATTACCGATGTCTACATGGGCCGTGGGGATCGCGTAGCGAACTTCCTCAACAAGTTCATCATCGGAGTATACAAGTTGCTCGGCATTGTACCTATCACCGGAGTTCAAGTTGCTCGGCATTGTACCTGATCCGACGTACCCTCGAGTGTGTCCTCGCATTTGACTACGTGCATCGTGCTTCAAGCCTTACTGGCTTTGTTTTATCGTCTCGCGTTTCGTACCGACAACTGTGGTTGTACCCTTGAGAAGTTCAACACCAATCAATTTAGATGGCATGCACAGCCACTTCCGCCGCGCTATCCGCCGCGTCGTCAGCCACGACTTCCGACTCTTCCAACTGACCTACCCTAGACGCTCCCCTTTCCGAACAACCTGGCTCTACTCGATTCCGACGCACTACCCAATGTCATTTTGGCGGCTGCAAGGATCACTTTAAGAGGGACTGCCGCACGTTTCAACGTTCCTAGCTATTCCACGACAACGCGCTACCCACCATCGCCGTTCTTCTCAACAGCGCAGCACTTCCAATGACTCCAAAAACACCCAACAACACCAACCCAAACCCACCACCAGTAACACTACCTTTTCTGCTCCTATGCCTACTCCAACCTTGACTGATTCTAGTTCCACTCCGCCGCTTTTCTTAATACCACCACCTATTACACATCTTTGCACCTTTCTGCCAATCAAGATAATTCCAAGTCAGCGTGTGTACCGCCGAATGTCTGATGCAAGCACATCAACAACCCCATCCCACGGAAGCCCCTCGTTTTTTTGTTTTTAGCTCCCATTGCACAGGCGCCTCGTTCTGTATTTCCCGCTATTCGTTGCTCAGCCCCTCGTTCTGTATTTTCCCCTCGTCGTTGCTCCTCTCCTCGTTCTGTCTTTTCACCTCGTCGTTGCTCCCCTCCTCGTTCTGTATTTCGCCTATTCGTTGCCCCACTCCCCGTTGTGCATTTTCAGCTATTCGTTGATCCACTCCTCGTTGTGCTTGTCGGTTTTGGTAAAACCAGTGAATCACGTTCCATCGCACATTTCACCTGCCACAACTAAGCTGTGCCTCTCAATTTTCGCGTGCGCAGTTTCGTGCTTCCTATGTGGTTGGATCGCTCATCTTCGGGATCCTGGACAGACGCTTCTTTGCTGTGTGATTTGTGGTTCTCCTTCACGCACTATCGCTTTTTCGCCGCTTTTCTGACCTTTAAAATTCGGTTTTGCTATCGACGTGAATTCCGTGTTCAGCACCCGCGACGCTATCTGCAAGCTATCTGCAACGTTCTTACGTGCCACAACTGTTTTGCCACTGTCTCCAACTTCTACCGCAGCCTATTCGAGTATGACAAGCGAAGCTCGCCGCTTGCTCCTCCAACGTTGGCCCATATGGCAATTTCGTTCTTGCGACTGCGAAAACGGGCCACTTTCTTATCTGTCACAGCAGGCTGGCATACAGCAGCCTGGTCTACCTGTGTTCGTTCCTTACACCGCTGGCGCGTCCGAAGTCTTCCATCTTCGCTTACAGGACGCGGTCGTGCCCATGGCAACTTGCTCGCACCACAACAACCAAACACCCACGTTCGTATCAAACCTGCTTACGCCTGTTTTTGCTTCTGTCGACTCCAACCATCGTCATAACCTGGTCACCGTGCACCATGCAGCCTATCTGCCCAAAGGCAACGTTCTCATCAGACGTCTGGTACACCGCCATCATATGTACCAGCCTGTGTTTCCGCTATCTTTGCCCCGCTGCAACAATCGTCTAACGCACGTCATCCCAGGCACTTTTGTCGCTATAGTTCTTCAGACCTCGATTTTGCTGACAGTTTCACTTACCCGATTTCCTGCAATGTCAACCACCGAAGGAACTTCAACGTTGTTCTGACTTTCTCGAATCACGCTTCCAAGCTCTCGTCTATTGTTCCCCCATTGTCCGCTGTTCTTCCGCTGTTGCCCCCTTGTCCGCTGTTGCCCCCTTGCCCCCTGTGTTTGATGAGAATGCGCCGGTTTCACTGGGACTGATCACCCCATCACGTGAACCGACCATTCTACGAGCTCGAGAGAAAAGTACAAAAGAGCACCAAAGAGAGAAAACAACAGAAAGTGCAAAACAAAGTCGCGCCAAACGGAGCCGACCGCGCAAAGTCGACCAACGCGCGTTACAACAACCAACAAACTTTTTTTTACGGGCCATTCTGTTTCATCCTGTCACAATGTTGATACGGGCCATTCTGATGTTGATACGGGCCATTCTGTTTCCTCCTGTCACGATGTTGATTCTGTTTCCTCTGTCGCTTCTGTTTCCCCCTGTAACTCTTTGTATGTCTCTTCTGTTAGCTTTCGTTTGTTAGTTCATTAGGTCTTCCTTCCCCTTTGTTTAGCTAACACCCTTGTTGATCCTCATGCACACGTTTATTACTCTGCTTCCGAAGAACTGTCGCAATATTCCGACCTTGACGGATACACTATCACTTCCACCCATCTACGTGAAGCTTTAGCTCCGACCAATCCTGAGCGTCCTGGCTGGTTGCAAGCCATCGCTAAAGAATACAGCTCTCTTGGTCAGCTTGGTTGCTGGGATGTTATGCGCCTTCCTTCGACGTTTTCTGGCAACATTTGTACCCTCAAGTGGATCCTCCGCAAGAAGTATGACTCTGGCCGCTTCAAATCGTACAAGGCTCGCCTCGTTGTCCGCGGTTACACCCAGGTTCACGGCATTGCTTACCACGACACGTGCCGTCCTGTAGATGTCATCTCTGCTTTCATACAAGCCCCTGTCTGGCGTTGCTGTTCATCACTGGGATTTGCATAAGTTGGATGTCAACTCCGCTTTTATCCAAGCTCTCATTGACGAAGACATCTATGTCTGGCCACCCGAAGGCTATGCTCCTCGCCAACCCACCGATGGTTCCAAAATCGTTTACAAGCTCCGTCGCTCTTGGTATGGTTGCAAACAAGCTTGTCGCAATTGGTGGCTTTATTTGGAACGCTTCCTTCTCAATGATTGTGGCTTCGTCCGCGGATCTGGTGACACTTGCCATTACAAGCTCGCACTCACTTACCCCTTTTTCCTTTTCTTTCTTTTCCAGCACCTGTGTGAGGAAGCTATGACACTTACCCCTGCACCACGTCCCCATTACAGTTCTCTCATCCCCATTTCAGTTCTCACAGTCTTAGCTCATGTGATTTCAAAGTCCTTAATCACTTCTGTTGAACAGTCTCCTCCGAATACTTTTGAGGAGACACAGCAAAACAAAATCGAAGATACAGCTGCTGGCTTACATACTGCTATGTCTGATGCACAGGATCATGTTATTCCTGCAACAGATTCGCATACTCTAACACCTGCTGCGGCTATGTCCAATTTGTCTTCTGTCATGTCACCACTTGCTGATCTCTGCGACGCGACAACTATAAACAACACTACAACTAACGACCAGTTCGAAGATCATGACACTTCCTCTCCAGAATTAAAGAAACTTGAAGAGAATAGTGATGATGAATTGGACCACACATCTGACATTGTGGATGCTGATTCATTACGTAATGTGACAACACGTCCAACTTCCTCCTAATGTTAATTGTTATGTTACCTCATCATTTATGTTGTTGTTTTATGTTTAAGTTATTCGATGCTCTCATGTATCGTACACAAGCTTCACACTCAAGAACGTCTGGAACGCATAAAGCCTTTCCCACACGCTGAGGGGGTCCAGAGCGCTACACTATAATGTGTACGACACTGGCATTCCTTACTCCCCTTTTTCCACTTTCTCCACTTGAGGGTTTTCTCTCCGCGTAATACGGCTTTCCCTCTGCTTCCTCCTTCCTTACCCTTCCGCAATTATATATTTCATGACTATGGAGAATACAGTCTGAAGCTCTTTTCCAACATGGAGTAGGCCTCCAGGTGCGTACCGTCAGGTACGGGGTTTTCTGTTTAATTAACAGGGGCTTCGTTCCTCGTTGTCAGTGTAAGCGCTTCTATGGGACTTAATGTCCTTATGGAGCTAGGGCCTAAATCCCTACCTTGTGTAGTAGCATGTGACAAGCGGAATGGTCTGTACACGCCGAAGACTGCACGCAGTCTCTACCATGTACCCGGAGAGGGTCAAATCTCTCCACTTCCTCAAGATTCTGCCACGCCGATCTCATCTTCCGACCTTGTAGTAAAAGCCAAGCGCCTCTTTTTCTCCCGGTCTTCTTCTTCTACAGAATCGGCGTCCCATGTAGCAGCTACATACCCCCCCCCCCCGAACATGATGTTATTATCACCGTCGCCTTTAAATAATACTTCTGAGCTTGCAAGTTATCACTTGTAAGAAGAGGCAGGAGAACAAAACGGGGCAAAGACCGAGGGCTGGATGTAGTTGTAGGCCGACCGCTCGATCTGGTCCCGGACTTGGGACTGAAGGAACCCGAGCACCTCCGCGCGCTCGGGGTCGAGTTTCGTCGGGCCCCACCGCACCGGGTCGAAGAGAGCCTCGTAATACTTGAGCTGGGTGTATATGGCGCGCTCCGAAACTTCGGGAAAGAGCCGGCCCTTGCAGTTGGGCACGATGCACTGGGGCCCGGCACAGCTCAGCTGCCGGGTGCGGGCTCCGCAGGTGGGGTCGTCGCACAGGAGCCAGCCTTGGTAGTACTCGGAGATCCGGCGCCGCGTGGCGAGGGTCAGAGCGGTCGACACGCGCGAGAAGCAGTTCGAGGGACTCTCGACCCCGAGCCAGGCCGCACCGCACTCGGGGCAATCGAAGGCTTTTTTTGGCAACTCCACCGCGCCGGCCGGGTTTTCCTCGCCCTCGGTAGGCTTTGGGGGCAAAGGGAGACGCGGCCGGCGCCCGCACGCCATACATCCGACCTCCAGCTCGACGCACGCGCCGAACCGCTCTTCGTCGGACATGGCCGCCGCGGGCGTGAAGGTCTGCGCGGCCTCGAGCTCCATGGCTTCGTTGGCGAGGGCCGCGGCGCGGGCGAACGGCCGCGAGTCGAGACCTAGCTTGGACGCGAGCATCGCCGCCGACGTCGCCGCCACGGGCTCGCAGAGCCGAGCGATCGGCGGGAAGATCTGCTGCGAGAGATACCACTGCACGTCCACGCGGGGGATTGCTTCTTCGTCCTCTTCTTTGGCGGGGGGGACCAAACCCCCGCCTGCCGCGGGGGTCACGACGGCGACGACCGCGGAGGTCTCCTCTCCCGGCTCGTGGTGGTGCTGCGGGCTCGCCGCCGCTTTCTCGACGAGGTGGTCCTCCTGCTTCTGCTGCTGCTGGCGTTTTTTTTCGAGGAGCATGGCCTTCTTGACGACGTCCGGGTGGTAGCTGCGGTCCGACGGGCCTTTGCCCTCGCCCTCGCAGATGACGTAGGGAATGTGATCGCCGACGTTGACGGGACGGCCTTCCTTGAGCATGGCCTTGGCGACACGCAAGTGCGGCTGCGACTTGGAGTCCGGGTACTTGTCGACGGGCTTGTTGAGGCCTTTGGTGATGACAAAGTCCTCGAGCGGTACCTTGCCCTCTCGCGCGTCGTCGCCGAGTTGCTCGAGGTGCGCGTGGATGTCGGCGACGACGACTTCGCTCGACTCGCCCGAGAGGATGCGGTCGAGCACGTAACGACCCGTCCGCTTGGAGAGCTCGCACCAGTCGCGTCGGACGAGGTCGAGACCTTTGGTCTCGCGCTCCAAGGCGAGGATCCCGGACTGCTCCTTGACTACCAAGGCGGCATACTTTTTCTTTTTGAGCAAGAGCATGGACTTGAAGATGCCGTCGAGCTCGAGCTCGAGCATCTTGTAGCGTTTGTTGACGACCTTGCGGACCCTGGCGCCGATTTCCTTGACGCGGTCGAGATCGGCGACCCGCGTGTTGATCATGATCGAATCGGTGTCGCCGTAGATCACTTCGAGGCCGAGTTCGTTCTGAGCGACGCTCGCGGTCGCTTGGAGCGTTTCCCGTCCGAGCGACGTCACGAGCGCCGCGAGGGGCTTGGCGTAGAACCGCGAGTTCGAGAAGCCGAGGCACCCGTACATGGAATTCGCCGTCAGTTTTAACGCCATTTGTCGGATGTCGTACTTGCGGCGCTCGGCGGGGTTCTTCTCGCTTTTGAGGAGTTGTTTGACCTGCCGGCGCTTGGCGATGAGCTCTCGCAGCACCTTGGGAAGCACGCCGCGCGACTCGCCAGCGCGCTCGGGCACCGGCGGGAGGGCCATCTTATCCTCGTCCTCCGCTTCTCCCGCGAAAGGTTCCTCGTCGTCCGCGTCGTCGTCCGACTGGGGTCGCGGCGGCTCGGGCGCATTCTTTTTCTTCTTTTGCTGCTTCTTTTTCTTTTTGTTGCTGGTCCCTCTCGCGCCGCCGCCGCCGCCGCCGTCGTCGTCGTCGTCGTCGTCGAACTTGGTCCAGTCGGCGACGGTCGTGAAGCAGATATCGTACTCCTGGATGATCGACGGGTACAACGAGGCGAAGTCCATCAGGAGGATGAAGGTGTCGTAGAAGCCGCGCTTGGGCTCGAGGACGAGGCCCCCCGAGTAGGACGACGCGTCGCGGCGGCGCTTGTTGCTGCTACTTTTCGCGTCGTCGTCCTTCTTGTCGGGCAGGACGTACTTGAGGCGGTGGAACTCGTGGAGGAGGAGGTACTCGATGCGCTCCGCGCGGTGGCCCTTGAGCGTGCGGGCCATGAGGTTCCCGGAGATGGAGGTGAGCTGCTTCGAGAGAGGTATCACGTTGAGGCGGAGCGCGAGCCGCTCGACGAGGCGGGCCGTCGCGGCCGCGTGCTCGATTAAGTCGCACGTCGTCGAGCCCGTATCGAGGGCCCGCGGGACGTCCGCCGGCTGCACCAAAGTGTGGGTCTCGTCGAGCTGCGTCTTGGCCAAGGTCGCGAGGTCGTAGGCGGTCGCGCCGCGGACGTGCTCTTTCGCGGCGAGGTACGTGTCGCACACGAGGCGGCCCGAGGTCGCCTTGGCCGAGTAGGTGTCTCGGCCCGTCTGGTGCGACTTCCAGCGCGCGGGGGGGGAGGAGCGCTTGAGGCGGCCGAGCTTGGACCATGCCCCGAGCTTGAGGGCGAGCGCGCGCCCGAGGAGCACGTCGAGCTCGAAGCCCGCGATGTTGTGGCCGACGAGCACGTCGGGATCCTCCGCTCCGAGTCGCGCGAGCAAGCACGACACGAGGGCGCGCTCGTTCGGGGCGCACACGACGCCCGCGAGACACCCGCCGCCCCGTTTCTTCCGCTCGAGGTCGAGGTCGCGCGGGAGCTTGGCCGACGTCGCGATTCCCGCGCGCAGAAAGTCGTGCCCGAGCGGCCTCGCCCCGACGAACGTCCACCGCTTGTAGGCAATGCCCCCCCCCCCGTCGTCGTCGTCGTCGGTGGCTTGGTCGATCGCGACCTGGCGGTGCGTCAGGAGAGCGGCCGCGACTATTTCGTGCTGGTGGGTCGAGGGATTGACCGTCGTCTTGACCGAGATCGAGGTCAGCTTGAGAGGCGGCGGCGGTCTCGAGAGTTTCCTGTCGACCGCGATATTCTTGGGGTCGTCGATCGACACCTCGAGGAGGCAGTGCGAGATGCGCGTCGCGTTGGGCCGGGGGTTGGCGACGCGCAGCCAGCACGGACCCATAAGCTTGCGCTTGAGCAAGAACAGCTCGAGCGCCGACGTTCCGGCGCCGAGAATCCGCTCGAACGTGCGACCCCCCCTCTCGCACGCCGCCTTTGGAGGCGGCTTGAGGTCGGCGCCGTACTTCACCTTGAGATATGCCGTCGCCTCCCGCGGGATCTCGGGGTCCGCGAACGCGTACGCCCGCTCGACCTGCTTGCACTTGAACGCCCGCGTCGACGGCACGCAGCTAGAGAGCGTCGACGCCCGCAGTTCGGCGTACACCTCGCTCGTGCCGTACCGCTCGCCGTCCGCTTTGCGCCGCGGCAGCACGAACAGGCATCGCTCGAGGCCCCTCACCTCCACGCAGCACGACACGTACTGCGCCCCCGCGACCAACGCCTTGCCGATTACGTACGCCTTCCCGTTCGACTCGACCGTCGCGTCCAGCCAATACACCGAGCAGAATGTCTCCTCGTCCTCCTTTCGCATCCACATCGACTCCTCCAGAACTTTGCCCGGGCTCATCACCGACGCCTGCGGCTGGGGGGCCTTCTCCTCTTCTACCTCGTTTTCTTCTTCCGCTCGTACCGCCTTTTCTTCTTCTTCTTCTTCTCGCGGGTGCTTGTGCTTGGCGAACCGCGACTTCTTCGGCGCCGGTTCCTCGGCGGGGGGCTCCTCGTGCTCGACGGGCGGCACGTTTTCATCAACGGGCATCGCGTCGTCGTCGTCGCGCGCCGGCGGAACAAAGTCGTCGTCGTCGTCAAAGTCGTCAGGTTCGTGGTAGAGGTGTCGCGGCGCGACGGCCGATGTCGGCACGCTCGAGGGCAGCTGGGCCCGCGCGAGGGAAGGCGTCGGCGCTTTGCCGAGGACGGACCGCGGGGGGGTGCGCGCCGGAAGGACAACGCGGCTCGGCGGCTTGGTAGTGCCGACGGTGTCTATGAGTGACTCGAGGTTGTCGAGCGCTGTCGAGCGAGAGGCTGGCCCCGAGCGCGCGCCGCCCCCCAGATACCGCCACATCTGGTTGGCCGCGGGCACCTCCTCCTCGCCGCGCTCGGCCTTGAGCTTCTTCGCCTTCTTGATCGCGCCCGAGTCGTGCGCGCTCGTCGCCGCCTTTGGCCGCGCCTTGGGCTTGTTCAAAATCTCCTCGGCCTCCCCGAAGTGTTCCTCGCCGTCGTCGTAGTACCCGAGCCCGTCGTCGTCCACCACGAAATCCTCGCGCTGCCGCCGCTCGCCCACGATCTTCTTGTACTCCTCCTCGTCGACCTCGTCGAACACCTTGTCATCCTCCGGGACCTCCCACTGGTCGGTGCGCGACCCGCCCTCGCGCGCCGCCCGCAGCGCTTTCAGCGTCCCCTCGCGCTTCCCGCGCCTCGAGGCCGCGGCGCCTCGCCGCGATGTGCGCTCCATCATGCTTTTGTCGGTCGTTGTGCAGCAAGCAGCAATCCAATTCAAACGCTCCTCCTCCGTAGCACTACTTACCCCCCACAAGCAAGAAAAATCATAAAATAAAAAAAAAGAAAAATCATAAAACCTTACCCCCCCCCCCCTCCAAACGCAGGTTTGTATTATTACGTTGGAGAGAAGCTTCTCAACGGATCTCTTTCGTCAGAGCTTGAAGGCCGCTCAAGAAGGAAGGAAGGTGAGAGACGTTTTTTGTACAGCAACAGAGTCGTTGTTGTTGTTTTTTGGGCCCAACCGCGAAGCTGGTGCGTTCGTTGGTGACCGCGCTCCGGAAGATGAGCACCGCGCTCTCGCGGCGGGGACCGCAGTCGTCCCTCGAGTGGCTGTGGAACAGCGTGGTGATCGCGGCGACGACTCTCGCCTTCGCTTCCTTCATCCTCGCCGACGTCTACAAGGGCGGCCTCGGGACCTCGAACGGTCGAATGGTCTCGTTCCTGAACTCCCTCAATTCTGTTGCCTCGTACCGGCGGCAGCGGCGCGTTCTGGTGTACGGGGCGAACGCGTCGACGTCGCCCGCGAGCGAGCGACGACGGTCGGAAGTACTGTACGTCAGGAGCCCGCGGAACTGCCTCGCCCACCGCCTCAAGTTGTTCTCCCTCAACTTTTTGGCGAAATTCGGCTCGCAGTCCCTCGGCTCGGTTATGATTGGCGCCACGCCCGTTATTCTTCGAGGTCCGAGACACATGGCATCTTGGTTTCTCGCCTTCGCGTGCATCCAGCTCTGCCCGCGCGACTCGGTCTACCTCAAACTCCAGAATCACGCCTCCTTGCTTTTGGTCGTCCGCGTCGGCTGCGCCCTCTACAAGCTGCGAAAGTTTAACGCCCTCTTCGAACTTAAAGGAGAGTCTTCCTTCTCGCGGATGCTCGCCGCGCAAATTGTTGTCATCGACGGCAACAATCTCTGCTCGCGCGTCTGGACCTGGGCCTGGCTCCGCGGCTTTTCGAATACCGCTCCTGCCGACTTGCTGGCCGGTCTCGCCGCCCTCGCGTCCAGGGTCGCGCCCATCGCCGCCGCCACCTTTGTCGTCGCGAGAGCTCGCTATCAAACTCTCTCCCTCCTCTCCTTTGCCCTCAAGCTCCTCGTCTTCGCGGTATTCCTCTGGCGCTACGACGTCCCCCGTCTCGCCTACAAAACCGCCAACCAATTCGGCAACTTCCGCCGCGACGTTTCGGCTCGCGCGGCCGCGGTCGTCCGGAAACCGAGCTCCCCTCCCCTCGGACGACAACAACACCACCCGAGGACCACGACCTTGTCTACCTCCATGGCCGACAAGCTCACGCTCCAGATCACTCCCTTTAATGCCCGCGCAAAATCTGATTGACCGCGGCCTCGGTTGGTTTTGTTTTCCCCGAAGTTTAATTTCACCGCTACCTCGGTTGGTTTCAATACCCCGACGATCCCGACGACCCCGACGATATCATCATCATCATCGTCATCATATGGTGGCTCCCGGTTTCGTGAATGTCGCTTCTTCCTTCTGGACACGACATCGTCGCTCAAGCTTCTTGCTCGTGCGTTTTTTCGTGCGCACTCGCACCTCGGCGGCGCCTTCGCCTCGTTGTCGTTGTCGTTGTCGTTGCGTCCGTCCGTCCGTCCGTCCGTCCGTCCGTCCGTCCGTCCGTCCGTCCTCGGAGCGACTCACTAGATACTGCGGCGACCCCTCGACCCCTCCGTACGAATTTTTACTACTAATAGTAGACCCGAGGGGACTAAGAAAGAAAGGGGTGCCCTTCCTTCCTTTGGATCGACGACTTGGCGTCGTCCGAGCCGCGGACGCGTCGCGCATCGAGGGCCCCGGCAGATGCGTTCCGTTGGTACCGGAACAGTACTTACACCAGCCGTCGTCGGAAAGCGCAGCGTCGGCGAACGCGCGACGAAAGCACAAAGGTTTTAGCGATGATGTTCTAAGGACTTGTGGACGGGTAAGTCATAGAAGAAGTGTGATGATAAGTCCGTTCGAAGGTTAGGTCAAAAAAGTTGAGGGGTAACGGTTGAAGTGGCGAAAAAAGGGTAACGGTTGAAGCGGCGATCTTGCAGGAACTTGACAGCATCATGTTGCTTCTCGGCTTGCTGTTGGGCACCGCGCACGCGCTCGCGCCGGTCGCTCGTCGCGAAGCGTTCGCCGGGACCGTGAGCACATGTGGGTGCGGGGGAGACGTGGCGCGCAGGTGTCGACGGTGCTCGCTTCCCCGCTGGTGCGCTTTTCCATTGAAACAATGGCGAACGAAAAAACAGGTCGCGTCGGCCGCGACGGAAGCTGAGCTCAAGAGCTTGCTCCAGGACACCCAGAAGGAGAATGCCGAGACCCGTGAGTGACTTGTACTGACTGCGTGCTTTCATATTCAATTCGCTGGAACGCGACCGCAGGCTCGGGTGCCAAACCCGCGGCCAAGAAGAAGAAGGCGGCGACCGACCCCTCGGAAACGGGGGGTGGTTTCGGGTTGCCCAATCTGGGCGACATCTCCAAGTCGGCGCAAGAAGCGGGTCGCGTGCGTTGTTGTTGTTGTTGTTTACCCTCTTTGGTTGCGGCGTCGTCGACCAAAGCGAGCGAGCGAGCGAGCGAGCGAGCGATCTCTCCCGTAGGCACGAGCCGAGGCCCGGCGCGCTTCGGCAAAGTCGGTGTTCGAGAAGAGCGCGTCCGCCTCGAAACAGGAGTCCGAGGGCGTCTACTCCGAGCTCCGAGCCAAGCGGCAGGCCCAGAAGGAGGCAGCGGAGGCTCGTGCCGAGGCGCGCGCCCAGACAAAGAACCTCACCCCGATGGAGGAGCTCAAGGCCCGCCGTAATAAATGAGTGAGTGATGAAAACAACCCCCGAGGTTTGGTTGAGGGTTTGGTTTGTTGTTTCGGGTGGAAGTTGAAGGTACGTCATGAAAAGAGGCGGGCTATGGGGGTTGCTTGTAACACAGGCCGCGGGTCTCGCGAGCTACGGCGCGACACCCCCAGGGGCGCGGCAGCGGCAGCGGCAGCGGCAGTGGCAGCGGCCGCAGCCACAGCCACAGCCACGTTGCGTCCTCCAGGTCGCTCCGTCGACTCCGAGCAGCAGCGCCACGTGGAACCCCGGGAGCGCGGCCGAAGAGCTGATGGAGGTGAACCCCGACGGGTCGCGACGGCGACTTCTCGCGACTGCCGAGGAGCGGCTGGTGGAAATCCAGGAGACGGGTCGGAAGCGGCGCAAGGTTAAGAGCGTCCTCCGGCGGATCTTCGTCCCCGATCACATAACGCCGTCGTACTTCGCGTACTCGAGGTGGCGGTGCCTCCAGCGACTTTTGTCTGCGACAGTCAACGTATTTGGACTCCAGGCCATGATCATGGCCGTTGGCGTCCGAGATTTCCAGTCCGGCAAGGCGATGGGCGCTGCGGCCGCGATAGACTGGGTGTTGAAGGACGCGCTCGGCAAGGTCGCGCGGCTCGCGTGGGCCGGGCGAATGGGCAGAGAATTCGACGGCGACGCGAAGCGCTGGCGGTTCCGGAGTTCGTTGCTCTACGCGTCCGGGAACGGCCTCCAGATCGCGACCTTTGCCTTTCCAAAATTTTTTCTCGCGCTCGCGACCGTCGCCAACTGCCTCAAGCAAATATCGCTTCTGACGTCGACGGCCACGCGGTCCGCCATCTATCGGTCCTTTGCCGTGACGGAGACCACCAACAACATCGGCGACATCACCGCCAAAGGGGAAGCTCAGATCGCGGTCGTCGATCTCGCCGGTATGACCCTCGGGATCCTGCTCTCGCGAACGTGCGGTTTCGACGCCGTCACGCGCCGCAACCGCCTCGTCGGCCTCTACTTGGGTCTCTCCTTCCTCGAGATCTGCGCCATGTACCAGGAGATCAGATGCGTCGTCTTCCGCCAGCTCAACTTGGAAAGGGCCCAGGCCGTCGTCGCCGCCTTCGTCGACAACCAAGACCAGGATCTCCCCACGCCCAGATTTACCGCGAGCCGCGAGCGTATTCTCCTCGGCTCCCCGCGCCTCAAACGCCACACCTTTCCCCGCCTCTCCACCCTCGCGATACCCGACTCCCAACTGGCGGACCTCCTCGACGTTTTCCACGACGACCTCTTCCTCCTCGTCCCCACCCCCTCCGCGCACCTCGCCCTCGTCCTCCACGCCGCCGCCAAGGATACCGACGTCCTCAAGGCCCTCCTCGCCCTCAACATTGCCGAACGACGCTGCGATAAGCACGCCGACCTCCTGGACCGCCTCCGACACGCCAAGCGCGACGCCACGACCACCATCGACGATCTCCTCGACGCCATGCGCGCCGCCGGCTGGAGCACCAAGAGCTTCATGTTCCCCGACATCCGCGTCCGGGCCGACTGGCCCCTCTCGACAGACAACCGTGACCTTCCCCCTCCCAGGTAGTTGTAGTTCGTGTATACATACATACATACATACAGGGCCGGGACGTTGTTCCGGAACAGAATTCGGGTGGTCCCACCGCCCGAAAACCAACCACCAGAAATATGTTGTCCTTCGTGTTCCGCGTCCTCGTTGTCTACGCCTACCACGAGACCCCCGTCTCGAGGGAAAACATCATGTACTTCTTGTCGCGCGGTCTCGTGGACCCGGGGGACGGTGACCACGTCTTCGTTATCAACGGACCCCACACGCTGCCCCCCCTCGATCGGCCCAACATCAGAGTGATCGAACGAGACAACAGCTGCTACGACTTTGGGGCCTGGCGCATCGGCATCGAGATAGCAGACATTGATGCCTACACGCACTTTGTGCTCATGAACGGCTCTGTCCGGGGACCCTTTCTGCCACTGTACGAGCCTCGGCCGTGGTGGCGCGTCTTGGTTCGCATGCTCGGAGGCACCTGGAACGTCGGCCTCGTCGGCACGAGCCTCAACTGTTGGGTCAGCCTTCGGGAGACCCACCTGCAGAGCATGCTCCTCGTCACGCATCGCGCAGGCATCGAACTTTTGCTGTCGAAAAATCTCCTGCGCTGCATGCCCTCGCATTCGGTCGCAGTTTACGAGGGCGAAATTCCTACCAGCCAGGCCTTTCTCACACAAAACTATAGCCTCCGAACCACGCTTTTGGCCTTCCAGCACACACTCCCGGCACCCGGCCTCGTCACTCCCGACGCCGCTTTGGGTAGGGGTGACGACGGGGCACGTCTCTTCCACATCTGCCGGCGCCTCCTCGACCACAACCACCACTCGGGCGACCTCTACTATCCCGCGGAATACTACGGCACCGACATCCACCCCCTTGAGACCATCTTCCTCAAGACCGGTCGTAGAGTGAGCGAGCGCCACCTCGACGCTTACACGAGATGGGCCGCGACTAATGAACTTTAGAGCGCCGCGCAGTGGTGAGCCCTTTTTTACTTGGAGTTTAAAATAACCAACCTCCTCGACGGCACCAGCTCGGCTCGAGGCCCAACTAGACGTAACTTGGCCCCTGGGGTTGCGCGATTGCAAAATGCCGACATAAATAAATGAAATGAAATGAAATGAAGTGAAATGAAATGAAATGAAAGACCGCCCCCGGCGTCTGTCTCACATGCGCTTTGTGCTCTGACACGAAGATTTTTTATTTGCCGCGACGACGAAAACACCGTTTTAACACAAACGGCGGCGTTTTTGATGACCGCGAAACACCTGAGTGCTTCTGCTGCTGCTGCTGCTGCTGAGAGAACGGGATTTGTATGCATGCAGCGGTCGAGAGTCCCTCATCCTGTCCAAGGGAGGTGGCTAGCACATTGGTGGTGAGAAAAATTAGCACGCTTTGGATCAGGATGTGCAAGCTCGTCGCTACGCTATTCTTTCTTTCTTCCTTTCCAGGTCCGGTTGATGCTCATGACCTATCTCAAGCGAACAGCGCAGGCACATTCACTACGCGCGGATTCACTCACCACCAGCCCGAGTTTTTTGGGCTGCTTTCGCCCGTTTCGAGTCTTTTCGACTATATTCTAAAACTGGGTGCAAGACCGCGCTCAAAAACATGCTTGAGCAACGCGCAAGACCGCGCAGCATCTGTTTATTTCCCAGATGCCCCAATTCATCAGCCCCATCGTCACTCCTCCGCCCCGAAATAATAAAGTCCCCAGCTAGGTCAACGCGCGCCAAGCTCTACTGTGTCGACGCACAATCAAGCTCCGATTTGTGCTTTGTAAGAAGTCCGATTTGTGCTTTTTAAGAAGTGCTATCCATTGTGAATCTCCATGCTAGAACGTCGCAAAGAGTCCTGTTCTGTCGGTGTGGTGGTTTCCTCGGGAGTATGGGAAGGGGTATTTCGGCGTCGATTTTACGTTCTTAACTTGAGCTCGGCGAAACGCCCTAATGGGTTCTGCACACCTCGTTCTTGCCGGCACCCGCCTGATCCGATATTTCCGCGGCACGCACGTCGTCTTTGGAAGGGACGAGCTCGCCGTCCCAACGTCGAAGGACTTGCATTCGTCGCGGTGCTCAGTAGCGATCCGAATTGGAAGTTTACGCCCCCCCGTTCCAGGGCTCCACGCTCGTCAGTCAGTCATCGCGACCTCTGGTCGCTTGATCTCACCCAGGATGTCGTCCTCGTCTTGAGTCACTCGACGAGCATCATTATCGAAAAGTTCATGATCAAGTTTTTCGAATTCATCCAAGGTTGAGCCTATTCCCGCACAACTCTTCGATGTGATCATGTGCACAAGCGAACACTACAGACAACTTCCTGGGACGAATGTCGTCAGTACGAGAGAATAGGCCCGACTTCTTCCGAGACTCCAAGAGGAGGAGGGAAGCGGGCTTCTCTTTCTTCGTTTTTCTTTTTTTCTCGGGGGGCAAGCCGCACGAACCCCCCGAGATGGGGGGCTCTGCCCCCCAACCCCCCCGCCAGGGGGCCAGCCCCTCGGACCCCCCGGTGGTGGCTGTCGCGACCTCCGGTCGTCGCGACGTGGCTTCCGGCGCCCGTTTAATTCTCTTTCTTTGCCGTGGGATTCCGTGGGAGAAGACAGGTTCGGGGAGGAGGAGGCGGACTTTTTGGAGTGTTTGCCTTTGCGATGGCCGCGCCGCGGCCACTCCCACCACTTCGCGCGACCACCGTCGACGAAGACGCCGGTACGTGTCGAAGCTTCGCGGAAGCCGAAATCGCGCTGTCACGCGCCAACCTCAAAGATCGGTGGCGGCGACAGGGCCGAGTTCCCGGTTCGTAAATCTCGGCGTTGAACAGGTCGACGGTCGAGTTCTTCGGTAAGACTTATAATATCGGAGTTTACTGCCATGGGCTACGTAACTAAGTACCTATATATATATACAGGTAGTGTCGGCATAGTCGACAAGTCCAATATGGGAGTTTAGTAAAATATCGGAGTTTACTGCCATGGGCCATGCAACTAACTAAAGGCCAGCCCAGTGCACGGGGCGTTTGCTAATCCCAGCACCGTAGCGCGGAGGATTATAATCGCAGAGAAATGAGACGAGGGGCGCTAAAAGAAGCGCTGGGGGAGGTTTGACGCGTGTCGTCATACAGTTCCCCTAGCCTCGACACACGACAGACGACACATAGAACTACACATAGGTTAGTTAACATGTAGAGCTACGTGCCTACGGGACGCGCTAATCCATGGGATGAGCTTGACGCACAATCCATTCATTGAAATCCAGAGACTGTCGGTTTGTGCCAAAAGGAAATAAGCAGGGCAAGGAAGAGATGTCGTTCTCAACTAACCTAGCGCAAGGCTAAGAGATAGCAGATTTCTCCGCACACGACCGCGATTTGGCCGACAACCATCTCGTCATTAACGATTCCTACTGCGTCCCCCGGCCATAACCCCTCCCGCTGCGAGAGTTCCAGCTTCCAACCGGCCCGCCCAGGAGGCGAACAGGTACCAACCTACGCCGGGAGGACGGATGCCCTCGCAAAGTGCAGGCTCGGAGCGTTGTTCCGCCGTTGGTGCCGCCGTTAGAAGCAGATGGCGGCGGTCCGGCGGTTGCCGTTGGCCGACCTGGACTTGCACAACCGAGTGGATACGGCGGGCCAGAAGAAGCAGCTGGATCTCTGACTGGAGGCGTTGGAGCAGGCCGTGGCCGGAGACGACGGTTCGAGGTTGAGAACGACGCGAACGAGTCGGAGAACGTGGGGGCGCGAGGTCCACGTCCGCGTCATGGAGTAGCTACGGCCTGCACTCGCGCGTTTTCCGTGGTGCTGCTCGCCCGCGTGTCGAAGAGGTTCGGGATGTTTGGATCCCGCGTTCGCTCGACTGGAACTTCGGGGGCGGAATCTCGGGGGGCAGGAAGCGGATCCCGCGTTCGCTCGACTGGAAGATCGGGGGCGGAATCTCGGGGGGCAGGAAGCGGAGCCTGAGCTCGACGTCGACTCTCCTGTCTCCGATGAGCGGGTCATCTGCGTAGCCCGCCCCGCTCGGGCTGCCGCCCGCCGCACTCGAGGTGAACGTGCGCGCCCGGTGCGAGCCCTACCTCGAGCGCATCACCGAGCAGTGCGCGCGGGCGTTTCGGTCGGCCAAGGAGAAAGTACGGCGCAAGTGGCCTACTCGCTACAACTACGCGCGGCGTCAAGGGTGCTTGTCGCATAGCTCTGCCTTCGACGCCTTCAGCAACTGTGCGGTCCACAAGTTCTGCCTCTGCGGTAACCTCGGCGTCTCGCCAGACTGCCTCACGAGAACCCTAACTACGACGTCGTGCGTGACTCGCGGCAGTCATCCATACAGACCTAGAAGGAGTCAGAACTCAAGGACGACAAGATGATGCGCGTCATGATCCCCTCGAACTCAGCATGTATCCAGTACCTCAAGCCCATCGCCGACGCCGACACCGTCCAGGTGCCCAGCGGCGCCACGTACCATGGACTCGTTGTCAAGACGAGCAAACAACTCCGCCCAGTACGCCCGCTCCGAATACGTTAGATTGTCGGATGCCGTGGTGAAGGCTATCTCCCGCTACGATGCACGTGACCTACGCCGACCTTGACCAGTCCTGGACGCGTCCAGCGACCTGGCCTACGGCTCGACCTTAGTCTTCGAGAATGACTACTAACAGAACAAACACTGTCCCAGCTGGAACGCCTCGGCCCAGCCCGGACCCACTGGACGTCCGCATCTCCCCCCCCCTAGCCTGGAAAGACGGCCGGTCGCCCCGTTGGTCGGGATGCCGATGGCTGGGGGATTCGCTCAATCGGAATAAAGAACAGTTGCAGAGCATTTAGCAAGCAGTGGTAAGTCACCTGGGAAACCATCCCGTCTCATCATGAACGTCTGGAAGTATTTAATTCGGGGAATGAAAAGGTATGTTCCCTATATCCTCAGAACACGACAGGCGGCATCTAGAACTACACGAGAAAGGTAAAGTGTATAGTGCTACATACCTCGGGACGCGCTAGACCATGATGATGAGCGTAAAGCACATATCAGAGGACTATTTGATTGTGTAGAAAGGAAGAAGAAGGGTAAGGAAGAGATCACATTCTCAACGGACGGATAAGGGTAAGAGGCAGCAGATTTCTCTGCACCACCCTCGAGATGTCTTAAGCGCAAGATGCGACTCGCAAGGTGCGACTGAAGAGTATCTCTTGAGAAAGATGATGATGAAATCAGGAGAAAAAAAAAAAAAAAGGAAAGGAGCATACAGTCTTGATGGTCGCAGAGGTCACATAAGAAGCATCAAGAGCAGGGTGTCTAGGGCTTAGGACTTGAACTTGGTGAGTTGAGAGTCGACTTGACGCTTTTAAACAGAGCATTACGAAACACAGGTATAACAGACAGTGTGTCGCGGCTATCTGAGGTGGTGGGCATCGTTACTGGTTCGATGGTATCATTATCGTCTTCGTCAGCTTCTGCTGTCAGGTGGTGAACGCCAATAGCAGAATGATGTGGTACCATACGAAACGTGAGTGCAAGTAAAGCATTCAGTAGGGATGGCACTAGTGAGTCAAGTTTTAGGGTGTCCAGTTGGTTTTCCAAGAAGTTGGACTCAGCGAACGGATCCGAGAAGATAGAAGAGTCTTCCGATTCACATGCGAAAGAATGCTTTGAATACACGAGAGCAAATTATCACGCAGACGATGGAGGTGATCGTCCGGGGAGGAATGGTTGGCGGCATATTGGTCATGAGCTGTTAGCGTTAAGCGAGACAGTAGCTCTGTGATCTTGAACAGTGTTACGAGCAACACGTGTGCATTGGCTGTAGGAGGAAAGAGCCGGTTCTCCAGGGAGGTAATTGAAGCAATGGCAGCCTGTAGATCTGTGCGCAGAGATAGATTCTCAGCGCTGAGGGTGTTGACCTTGCGAATATATAGGCGAAGAGTTTCCTGGAGTTGCTCGACTTGTTGACGCAAGGCATCGACATCATCAGGCGAGGCAGAAGGAGCAGGGTGTCGATGGTGAAGACATTTCCAGAGTAGATTCTGATGTGGAAGTGAGTAGTTTAATGACGTTTCGGTCAACACATGCTGTGCAAGTAGGGGGTATTTCGTGTTTAGGAAGTGCAGAAAGTCTTGACGTTCTGCCGGAGTATAGGTGGGGCCGAACATTACATCCAAGAGTGATGGCGGCTTTGTATCATCTGAGGATGATACGTAGTCGTCGAGGTGTTGTGCCCACGATTGGACAACAGTATTAATCACATGGTGGTATTTGGTGGGCTTGAACATAGCCTGAGTTTTACGAGCCTGTGTTCGCACGAGCGTTACAAGAAAGTTAAGATGCTCCAGGTGCATCTGAGTAATAAGCCGAAGATCCAGTGCGAATGGCAGTTGAGTGGTGGAGTCTGTGGCTGCATCGGTTACTGATAAGACTAAATGAGCAAGTGACGAATATTGCGTTAGACTGCTAGTCAAGAGAGTATGTAGCTCCTTTGGCAAATGATACGTGCGTATGGTTGCGCGTATATGACCAGCTGAGCACCCATCACAGGAGGGTTGGAAGGAAGTAGCATTACGTGCACATACGATAGGTTGTATGGGCGCCTGATCGGTGTTGTGACAGGCGCAACAAATGTTAGTGGTGATAGTTGAGATGGGGATGTGACCATTCTTCTTGTGGTCATCTGTGTTGAGGTGACTCAGCACTTCAGTGGGAGTTCACAAGGTGCTTGTGACTTCGAATTATATGTGGTGGAGGCAAGAATTACCCTGATCGTTGAGGCTTGCGGTTGCGATGGAACGACGTTGGGCCTCATGAAGCCTGAAGCCTTGCGAGGAGCAGCTTCCCGGCGTAGGTTGGCACCTATTCGTGCGTCCCGGCGCGCGGTATGACAGCTGAGCACCCATCACAGGGGGTTGGAAGGAAGTAGCATTACGTGCACATACGATAGGTTGTATAGACCTGATCGGTGTTGTGACATGCGCAACAAATGTTAATGGTGATAGTTGAGATGGGGATGTGACCATTCTTGTGGTCATCTGTTGAGGTGACTCAGCACTTCAGTGGGGAGTTCACTAGGTGCTTGTGACTTCGAATTATATGTGGTAGAGGCAAGAAAGTAGGCTGCCCCAAATCGTTGAGGCATTGCGTACAGTAGGATGACAGAATGAAATGTTCACGTTTGGGACCTCTGTAGCAGCCAATAGAAGTAATAGCAGGAGCAGCTCCCAAAATGTAGTAATGGGTAGGCGCATGGATATGAATGTCGTTAGTTCCACAAACAGTAAAGAGTCAGTAGATTCATATATCGAGCTGAGTGCCGTAGAGATTTCCGCTCGCATAACAGAAGAGAGAAAGGGGGTAGCAGGAGTACGTAAGCTCTCAGAAGAGAGAATCCTCGTTCAATCAGGGCAAAATCCATGTTGAGGCCATCCTGGAGTGTTAGGGATTGTAGTAAAACAGGTTCAGCTGGTGTCGGTGAGACAGTAGCAGCCTGGGAGGTAGTAGGAGTGACAGAGGTTATGGGTTGTCGCTTTTGAGACAACTTGGGAGAAGGCTCGGTCGTGGAGAGCGAGCGTGGAATTGTCCTTCGAACGACTGGAGAGATGCCACGGCCACGGCCACGGGAGTGCCAAGAAAAAGACATGAGCGACACTCACACGACACGTACAAAAAATTGTGGCAAAAGAAGGTAGGGCCAGGGCTAGTTTGCTAGTTTAACGACGTTGCGGTCACTAGGGTTAGACATCTTCAATCCTGTAAAGGATTGTCGTGAGAGGCATGATGCATACCGAGTAGAGAACGAAAAGTGGAGAACTCAGCAGCAAGTGGCTTTGTAAAACCATCCGCCACGTTCAGCTTGCCGGGAACATGATGGACTCGTATTTTCTGTAGCGAGATGTACTCACGGATTTTAAACCATCTGGTCGACAGTGCCTTGGATCGAGAGGACCCATCTGGGTTATTAGAGGTGTGAACAGCGGCAGCATTGTCAGACAAGAGAGGTAGGCTTCTGATGAAGCGCATATCTTCAGCAATTGGGTTGTCATTGTCATCGAAGTCGACAGGGTCAGCGGTGTTCTCACCATTAGCATTGTTGACGTAGAAGGTGGGGTTGACGACAAAGGAGAGTTCCAACAGCAGCTTGCGTAGCCAAACAGCTTCATCAGCACAAATACTGAGGGCAATCAACTCAGCTTCGTGAGTTGAGCAGGAGACAATCGGTTGAAGTTTGCTTTTCCAACCAATAAGGCAGTTGAAAAGATAGAAGACAAACCCGGTGGTAGATTTCCTATCTTCCTGTGCTAAGGAAGGGGCATTGTCAGCGTCAACCATGGCAACTAAGGGGTCAAACTGTCCAGTAGATACATCCTGCGGTTGGTAGTCGACCACAGTGGATAGATCAATTCGATTAGCGGAGACAGTGCGAAGGTGAGCTTCAATGGCATTACCTTTAGGATGGAACCAGAGGCGAAGTGAGCGGTTTTCCGGCTTCTTGAGGTAGCGAAGCAAATGCTCTAGCATTTGGACGTGAACATACGTGGGTGCATGCATACCACGCGAACATCTGCCCAAGGCTTGCGAGAAGTCAGGTCTGCAGGCAACTTGCATGAACACCAGCTTGCCAAGGAGGGTGGCAAAGTGCGAATTGATGTACAACTCTGTTTCAGAGCTGGGAGTGCCATCTTTATACTTGAAGGACGATGACATAGGATATTTAAGCGGGGTCAGTTGCTGCAAGACTGGGTGATCAGCGAAGAGTTCATCCAGCTTGGCTTGCACATCCAGAGAAATGGAGCCGTCAGATGTGCGACACACACGCATGCCTAGGAGGGTATGGACAGGTTCAAACTGCTCTACAGCATACCGTTTGTGGAGGGCATCCTGTAATTCAGTACGAAGAGGGTCGTCATTGGACACAATAACAATGTCGTCTACAGACAGACTGCATACGACGAACTTAGCATGTGCGGATACTCGAGCATATAGGCAAGAGTCCGAATGCAGGCGTTTGTAACCAAGGCTACGGAAGAAGCCGTCTATCTCTTTGTTCCAAAGGGATGGTGATTGCCGAAGTCCATAAAGTGACTTCAGCAGTTTCGGTAGACGTCGGCCCTTGTACTTAGCGTCATCGGGGTCGATAAGCTTGATGCCGTCTGGTAACTGAACATAGACATTGGCATCGATGTCAGACTGAACGAAGGCGTTCGGGACGTCTGCATGGTAGACAGGCAATTGCTTGTATGCTGCAATAGCTAGTAGTACCCGGATTGCGGTCATAGTGGCCATGGGGCTGAAGGTACCAAAGAAATCGGCGCCAAGAGATGCTAGGAAGCCACGTAGTACGAGGCGAGCCTTGTGCTTAACGTATTTGCCTGCAGAGTCTGTTTTAATCTTCAGCACCATCTTGCTGTCAATAGGACGAGAGACACCGTCGGGTAAGGAAAGTTTGAAGCAGCCAAAGCGGATAATGTCGTGGAGTTCCTTGGCGATGGCCTTGAGGTAGGCGTGCCTGTTTTCAGGCGACAAACCGTGGAGGCACTTAAGTTTATATTCGTCAATGGAAACGTCCGCTTCTTGGACCTTATATTCGTCAGGACCAACAGTGGCTGGTGAATTATAGTTTAGCGACGTTGCGGTCGAGGCAGTGTGCGCAACTTCGGGATAAGCGGAAACAGCGTCAGTAGGAGTAGTAGGGGCAGATTCCAGTTGGATATGGATAGTAGGGTCGGTACGTAAGACCTGGGTGATAAACTCTGTAGAGACCAGAAGGTATTCCTCCAAGTCAGCCAGAGATGCAGAAGTAGCGCCAAACTCGGATGAGTTGTGATCAATAAAGCTGGTCGGCGCCAGGTACGTAAGTGCATATTGTAAGGAAGAAGTGCCGAAGGCAGCAGCGTGTTCAGTGAACGCAGATAAAAGGGGCTGAGGAATAGGGCACGCAGGTGAACCATCAGCAGTTAAAAAGGTTGCAGCTGGGATGCTGGATGCGCACTTGGCGTGGGCGAAGTAACCATCGACGTGCGGGTAGCGGGCAAGTAAGTCAGTGCGCAACGGGAGAAGAAGACGAGCTAACAACGCATGTTCCCCCTCTGAGCAGATAGCAGACCAGAGGATACCACCACGGAGATGAAGGGCGGAGAGGGCGGGAGACTTGAACGTAAGAAAGTGGTGGCGAAGATCCCAGCGGAAATCGGCGAGCTTGCCACCAGCGGCTTTGTAAGCACCAATAGTAGACGCTTGTAACCGGGCTCGGATAGTTTTCATAGAAGTGGCCTTGCGAGTGTTAGGCTGTTTGGAACCTGGGACAAGAATGAGGTCATCTTGTGCAAAAAGGTCTTTGTAAGAAGGAAGCAAGGGCGGCGGTGACATAGAGCCAGAATCGTCGGCGAGAGCGTCAGAAGAGGGGGAAGAGGCAGGAGTAGGGGACGAAGAAGGAGCTGAAGGAGGTGGGGAGTGCCCCCTCTGAGGATGAGGAGTCCTTGTCCCCCTCTGAATGACATGGTCTTGGATAGTGGTGTGGGGTGTGAGCGAGAAAGGCGCGGAAGGAGCGTGAGGCGGAGGAGCTAGTTCAGGATCAGGAGTAGGATGCTGCAACATGTAGAGGAATTGCAGCTTGGACGAAACACGAATTTGTCCGTTTTCAGGGTTGAGGACGACGTCAGCGAGATGGTCGACGCGTGGGGAGACGAGCGGGTTTTGCGCGTTGGCGCAACAGAGATACAGATATTTGCGGCGGCACGGTTCCCACTTGTGGTGTTCATGGGGCTCCAATAGGAGGTAACATTCAGCGCCAAAAATCTTGAGCATATCGTGTTGGGGAGTGCTGAGTTGGTTGTAGAGTAGCTGTTGCGGACTCAGAATAGCATGATGAATGCGCTCGAGCGTGGCGTTCGGGAGAAGGTTATAGCTTTGAACGGTGTGTATCACCGCCCATGGGAACATGATAGCGGGTTCCACGATCTTGGCGCCACGATAGTGAGCATTAAGGAGAGAACGAAGGCGAGTTGAGGAGGCGGAGGCGATGAAACCGATGGCAGACTCAACTTCAAAGTTAAAGTGGTGCATGTACGGCGGGAAGGCAATGAGTTGAATGCCCTTATCGACGCGGTACGGGGAGGTAATGTGCTGGCTAAAGTAAGGCTTGAATGCATCGGAGTAGAGGGTGCGCATGTGCACGTTGAGTTGTGTACGACAGAAGTCATACACAAAATCCAGAGCTTGAGTGAACTCCGTGGCGTTGGTGGTGCGTGTAAAGTACACCAACAGAAATTTCGAAATGAGTTCCTTGAAGACGATGATATGTGTGAAGCCTCCCCATTCGGATGGGATGGTCACATAGCCGCCGTCGCACGCCCAGACTTCGCCGGCTTTGTGAGTTTGCTCAAAAGAAGGCTTGGTCGCATTGAAATGCTTGTGCGGGTGGCGCTTGTTGTGTGCGATGCAGTCGGTGCATAAGTCGCGATATGGTATGTCAGAAGCAGAGAATCCAGGGCGAGCAAGTACGTTGGGGGCCTTGGCAGCGACGTTGTCGGGGCAGTGATGCACCCGGTGAAAGCGATTAGCACGTTCTTTGGCATTGAGATATTCGGTGGATCCGTGTGCGAGGGACTTACGAGGAATTGGATGAGCGGGAATGTGCCGTTTGCGCCGAACATCGAACTTGAGTTCGGTGTCTAAGGCAGTGGAAGGCGGTGCGTCGTCATCCTGGTGCACAGCAGGGTCACCTGGAGGTGCATCCTCATTATCACGAGTAGCGAGAGTATCTTCGTAGGACGACGATATATAGTTTAACGACATTTCGGTCAAGCAGTTGCTGGAACTAACTAACTAACTAACTTCAGACCTCTGCCGAGCATGGGAGCCAGGCCGGACCGACAGGAGCCAGTCCGGAATCACGGGCCTGTAGACGAGGAGCGCCGAAAGGTCGGTCGGCGGAGAGTGACCATCAAGCTTGTCGCCATGCGACGAGGAGACCGCGATGTGACTGACAACAAAGTCGTCGATAACCTTCCGTCTTCGCCCCCCGGCCATACCACGTCCCACTGCGAACGTTCCGGCTGCCAACCGGCCCGCCCGGGAGGCGAATAGGTGCCAACCTACGCCGGGAGGGCGGATGCCCTCGCAAGGCTCAGGATTCATGAGGCACCGTCCTCCATCGCAACCGCAGTCGGCGATCAGGATAAGGGTGCCAAAGACAAGGTATCTGTGCTGCACGTGGTGCAGGCTTGGTCAACGGTCATGAAATTGGATACATAGGATTTCTTCGTCACGGCAGCAGTATGTTGGAAGGTAGGGTCCAACATAAGGGATTTAATATCGGCGACGATGAGCGAAAGGTGCTTGTACAGAGTGCTGTACGTACCGGCAGGCAGAGCATTGCTGAGCATGTCACAGCAAAGGTCATGGCGTAGAGACAAGAGGAAAGATTCCTGTTGTTTGGTGTGGTTGTTAGCACGAATCAACTCCGGTCGAGTGGGGTAGCGTAATTTCCCGTTGCGAGGGTCGAGTAAAATAATATTGGCATACCCTCGGACGGTTGGCAATGGAGCAAGCATTGAGTGGATTTTAGAGCCGAGTTTGCGGTCACTTCCACGAAGATACCCTATATAGCGACTATGAGATAGGTGATGATCTTCCAGAGCAAAATGAGAATCCTTATAATCGAAAGAGTTGTCGGTGGCCTTGTAGGTAAGGCAGCCAGGCATCACGAGAGCGCATCTGGACACGAGGTTTTGTATGGCGGTGCCATAGGTGGTAGCGGAGCCAACTTGGGGAAGGGCTTGGACTATCCACAAGTAACCCATAAACGGCTCCAGATATATGGACCTGTCCCGGTCGCGGGGGATGTCGGAAGCAGTGAACGTATACGTGCTTCCAAAGGCGTCGATGGGAGTGGAATTTTTTTGTGGTGGCGTTCTCTATGGTGAGGTTGCCGTCGGAATGGTGGCCACCAGTTAAGAAGTAGGAGTTGTGTGATGTTGATGAGGTTGTAAGTAATAACCTGTGTGACGGTTGGTTAGTTTCGAAAACGGTTATGTAATAGGACACAGGAGTGGGTGAGTTAGTATGTAAGCTTGCAAACACGTTATAGAGGATTGTAAAAATCTTGACGTGTATAGGATGTGTTGCATTGGGTAATTTCCATATAGGAGCGTTTAAAGCACAACTGATGGTAAGTACACTCGGATTGAACAGAGTGAGTACGTTGCTCGTGAGCCTGTTGTGAGTGAAGGCGAAGCAGTAACATATTGAGGGATTCAAGGTCAGCCATAGTAAGCTGAGCAGAACCTGTGCGAGAGTAAGGTGCAAACGTTTTAGGAACGGGTATATGGAGGATCGGGGAACACCCGGATCCAGTCTTTGGATATGTGGTTAGGTAGCCAAAGGCGCTTGGGAATAGCTTGTAGATCATCCACGATCTTTAGGAAGGGGCGTGGATGGAGGATGGGCCACGATGATAGTTTAATTGGTCCAGTAGAATATCTGCGTGCGATGCATATCCATCTTTCTCTAGATTGGTAGTCGCCACATAGGTAGGTCGGGAACCTATCAACAACATCGACACAGTAATCAAGGGTAGTATAGATAAGGTTGGCCACTGTGATGTGGTCTTGATGACAGTACTTATGCGGAGGCGTCATCTCAGCCAGTAGTACCAAGGGCTGGAGTAGCTTGATGACAGACAGCATGCTGTCGAAAAGAGAATCGTCCAGCAGGCTGTGTAAGTCTTCTGTCTTATGCTGTTTTAGTAAATTCCTGTTTGTGCAGGGAGGAGTGATCTCAATTATATCACAATAGAATGTGCGCCTTTCCTCTGGTGAGATTAGGTGAAGATGGTTAATAAAGGCGGGGAGAGATTCAAATAATAGTACAGTAGGAAAACGGTGGCGTAACATACGAACAAGCGTATCATCAGACTCAACAACAACTTTTACATTGATATTTAAGCCTAAGTCATTAGTGGCTTGAGACAGGAACGCCGGAGTTGACAAACCAGAACAAAGTAACATGACAGAGGGTTTGCGGAGATTGGACTCTTGTGAGAGAAACACTGGGCGTGAGAGTAGTCAATTTAATGGCTGCGTATTTTGCTGAACAAATTTGTTCTGTTTCCGAAGATTGAGAACCAAAGGGCGAATCCACGGCCGATCTGGTAAAACTCGTTGGAGTAGGTAATTGTAGTATGCCAGTAGATCCCTGTTTTCATGGTATCGCTTGAGGGGAAATGCAAGGGAGCGAAGTTCCAGCCGCTTGTCGCGCGCGATGTTGTAAGTGAGACAAGGGAGAGCGGGTAAATTAGCTGCTACATAGTGTATGGGTATACGTACATCTTTGTCTATGCGGCTCGTGACAGCGCTGAGCTTTGGCTCAGCTCGATCGTTGAACACGGTGGTAAGATTCGTCTGGTTCCACTCGAGCATGCTCAGGATAGCGAGATGTCGGTCATGCACTGGCTGAAGACATAAAGCGAAGTCGATCTTAACATAGCCAACTTGTGGATGATCTGGTAGGGGAATAACGATGTTGCGTGTTAACATCATGTGTGATGCCCGTTGTTGTCCTGTTGCCGTCTGAATAACAATCGGCGCGTATGTGGAGTCCAATGGAATTATATGATTGGGTATTGCGAAATCGTAGGTGGACATCAATGAGATGGTAGCACAAGAGTCAAAATATAGAAAAGAGCAATGTGGAGGGACACTGTTTACCTTCATGTAGTTGGTGAGGAAGGCGTTTTCCGAATGTGGGCAAGTAGTGGAGAGACTGGCTGTAAAGAAGTTCTTCCGCAATAACAGATTCGTTGGAATAATGATCGGTTGAACAGGTGGTGATGGTTCGTCAGCCTCATCAGCCATGCCGTGCTTTTCGTCAAATGACGATAGAGAAGTATGATCGGCATCCCTTTTGGTTTCGGCTTGTGATGGTAGGTTGAGGGCAGATTGGACCTGTGAAGATAGCGAGGACAATAATGCTGGTGGTAAAGCCGAGATGGCGGAAGCGGTAAAGAGGTTAGACACAGTATTGGAAGGATTACCCTGTGTGTTTGTAGTAGGAGGAGTTGTTGTTGGGGTGGGAGCAGTAACGACAGTATGGGTGTTGTGGCTCCACGTAGTTTAACGACTTTTCGGTCGAGGATAGATGAACGTCTACATCATAAATGATGTCTTCTGCAAACATGAGCTGTTCGTTTAGACGAAGTAAACTACTGTTGTCATCAGTAGATGTCGTTGACAGGATATCGGCTGATTGTAGCAGAGTCTCAAATAACTTGTTGATATTATGTTGTAGCTGAGCCGTGGTATCATTATCTGTCACATGCTTCGTGAGTTCGCTACACTGTTCTCGCAGGGTGTTTAAGGTGTGGTTTGTTCGATCTAATAATTTCATGTTAGACCGAGAGGACCTGTCAAAAGTGCGGGGGTAAATTGGACGGTCATGGGACTGTCCGGCAGTTTTCTTGGTGACGTAAGAATCACCAGGACGATAATACGATAAATCGCTGCGAGAGAAAGGCTGGCGAGCATCATTAGAGTTACGCAAGCGTCTAGCATTAAACGTGGAAGATGTACCAGGTTGGGACGAAGTGATGAAGGCGAGTGTGTTAGCAGTTTGAGTCAGACTTTTGTCCGATGAGTCCAAAGTATGTGTAAGTAGTAACTTTGGCTTTGGTTGAGATGATAAACCTTCGACATAGGGTTGCCAAGAAACAGGGCGTTCTAAGCGTCTTTTGTTCGACCCATTTGATACGACATTGTAAAGGTCTAATGCGTATTCTAAAATGTAGCTTGGGTTGGTAGGGTGACACAATCGTTCAGCTTCTGGCACAGGCCGAGATGAAGATCGGGTTTCGTACATATAACACCAATCTACCCAACCACGATCGTAACGGTTGTTGCTGGTATTATCGGCATAATGCCGATGTATCTCTTCATAGATTTTTCTGCAAAGAGTGCCAAAGTCGAATTGAAGGTCAGTCTCTTCCTGGTTAAGTTGGTAAGAGATTTGCCTAAATGCTAGGACAGCTTCGATAAATACATGGACATACCAGTTAGGATTATAAACAACAGAGTTAAATTGCTGTTTCAAATAAGACACATCAGTAGTCGTAACAGACTCGTAGTGATTAAAGGCGATGAGCATAATGGCTCGAGCCTTGTTGGGTAAATAACTTTTGTTGTATACCTCATTGATGGCGGGCCAGGCCGCAAGTGCCGGTTTTCCAACACTTTCAAGATTGAAGTAAGTATGCAAGAATGTAGCGTACGTGTTCTGGTAAGTGTGCCAGTCAGCTGCAGTTAACGAAAACATGGTAACCGGGGCACGAACACGAGTGTCGAAAGCTAGTGCCTTCGGGTGCGCGCGATTTAAGATTCGTTCCTCTTCTAAGAAACGAGCATTGATTTCAGGACGTAATGCCTTGACTTCATAGTCGTAACAGACAGTAGTTAGCTGAGCTACTTCTGCATCAGGTAAGTGGGGGAAAGCTTCGTTGGTGAAATGCCAACAAAAAAAAAAGTTAAGAAACTCAACTACAGGAGCTTCGAGCTTCAATATATATCCGCACCTGTGATCGCCTTGGGTGCGGCTCGTGCTGCGTGTTCTGCCATAGCAGTTGACGGGGAACCTGTGGGTTCAGTCGCGCAGTTGACACTGTCTAGACATTCTAAGGGGGTTTGTCTATCGGTGTCTATGTACACTCGTCGGTTTTTTCGATGGAAAATGTGTCTATATGACGACTGTGCAAGCTGTGAGTCTAGAGTAGCGTCGCTAAGCGTAGTCACTCAGGCAGCTGGTTAGTTTTGGTGCTCTCAAGGAGCTTGTTAAGTGCATTGCCATGTAATGTACGAGTGGACGTACCCAAAATATTTCATAACATGTGTGCAAGAGTACAGGTTAGCCAATTACACACACATCAACATTGACATGACAATACGATGCTATGAACAGGTGCACACAAGGTTACACGATCACGTGTGCAAACAAAATATTATATACAGCCCAATGGTAATGGCGTTGTATTTACAAGTGTGTTTTCGTGGTGAGGTTAGATCGGCGCGGTAACGACCCAATACCCATAGGTTACGTGCACGCTCTTCTAAATACCAAGCACATATAAATGCATTTGGCGAAACCTACACCTTCCTAACACATGATGCCGGAATCAATAAGACTGCTTCTCTCGATCCTGTTACCGGTTTTCTTTGGCTTTGCCAAGCATACCACAATAATAATGAAAATCAAGACACGCGTCGCCTAGTACAAACACTGGTTTCCTATACTTCTCCTGTGCTTCACTATACTTTCGTATTCTACCCTCAGGAAAATCGTGTTGAATTTATCGATAAAACTTTTGCTTTAAGTGACATGCATTTGTCCCAAAGCAGATACCTTGGCTTTATTACATCAAGCGATAGGAAGATGGGTGCCAAAGTTCATTCCATATACATTCCCACTCCTACCATTCGTGGATTTGCTAATATGCTCGCGTACGATCCACGACTCGATCGCATTCGACATTACTCAACTCGCGAATTGGCACGCGCCAATAACTTCACAGCGTACCAAATCAATTTTCTTTTGTCTTTGTCCCCGGACCTATGCTGTGACATAACCGCGAATGCTATTCCGGCTGGAACTTATCATGTAATCTATAAACATTTGTGTCAGCTTGTCTATGACTTGCGTAAATTAACGCTATCACCATCTTTTGACCCTGATCATGCTTCTTTAACCAAAAACTATAGGTCAACCTTTTTCACAAATATATTCCCAACAGACACATCCTTAATATTACACCAGAGTTCCATTACAGTGTTATACATAAATAAAAAGAAACTCTCGTGTTGTGATAATCTTGCTTCTAACCACGAACTTCCATCTTTTCATCTCGATTCAGTAGCCCATGTCTTCCTCTCTAACACCTCATCCGCCGATATGTCATCTCCTACCAAAGAAAGACAAATTCCTCTCATAACGCCAAGACAGCTCCATGAGAAGCATGCGCCCTTTGATAAAAAAGTTCATGCCAGGGGCACCCTCGCATTTCGAGATGCACAACAACGAGCTACCAATTTTCACAACATCCACCATTCTAGTGATTCTCAAGCTATAAAAGCTGTTCAGGTTATTGCCAGTCCGGGACATCACCCATCTGACGTACCCTACCGCAAGTTCTGTGTGGATTGTACGATTCATAAAAAACGCTTCGCTCATCCACACCATCTTACCAAGCAACCGTCATTCGAAAAAAATTGTTCAACCTGGTGAAGCCTGGGTATGTGACGGTGGTTACGTATCTGTTCTCTCGGAATGGGGATCCTTTCGACATATCATTGTTTTTAAGTGTCTCATTTCCAAATTTTTGTTAGTGTACTTCTGTCGTAGCACTAACTCTAGCGAATTTTGTAACGCCCTTGAGTTTGTCCGCAATTTTTGCTCTACTTATGTTCATGTACAACTAAAACAAATTTATTGTGATTCCTTCAAACCCTATTTATCTCAGCATGTTACAACTCCCTTTCGTGTGGAACATGGTATTAATATGTCCGCGTTCCCCCCTTACTTACATGTCTTTAATCATGAAGTAGAAGCCGCTGTTGGTCACATAGCCACTGCCGCGTCTACACGACTCAGGCATCTGCTTAATGTACCCTATAAAGGTCACCCCCTAACAGTTCCGGCACCACACTACCCGTAGGCTGTTATACATGCTATCCAATCGTATAATCTCTTCCCTAACGTTTCCCTCGAACGTATTTATAAAAACCTAACCCTGCGATCGCTAACCGTTGGTTGCGGTAGAGGACAGCGCCTAACACGCTTGCTCCCTGCGGCGGCCCCGGCCGTCCCGGAGTGAGACGGTGCCTGCTCGCCTCCCGGGCTGGCCGGTTAGCACCCGGAAAGTCCGCGCTGGGATGGGGTTCTCTCGGTTGGGCAGAACGCGACGGACAGGTCGATTGTTCGTGGACCAACACGTTTGCGGCCTGCGACGCTTTTGCACGACTTCGCACAAGACCGCGCGCAGTGGCGGTCCGTCATCAACGAGTCCTCGTCCCTCGCCTCAGCCCCAACTGCGTGATTTTCCTCTGTGATTCCGGATCGGCTCCTGCCTGTCCGGCCTGGCTCCCATGCTCCGGAGAGGTCTGAAGTTAGTTAGTTAGTTAGTATTTATAATGAAGTCCTAAGCCCCCAACAAGTTTTGTTGGATCAATGTAATGTTCCCCAACAGGACTATCTCAAACCTTTTGGCTCTGTTTGTTATCTACATTTGGAACCTAACGAATTTCATAAATATGAGCCTCGATGTCGTCCTTACATCTACTTATGTGGTGCTAATGTCATAAACCCATTAATAACACCCCATGTTAATCATTTAGCCGATGTTGTCCTTAATCCTGAAAACGGCCAAGTCCGTGTTTCTTCTAAACTTACCTTTCCTCATCTTATTTCTAAACAACCTCCTGATTATGAACAACATCCACCTCCCGCACCTTCACCCGACATTCCCTTCTCTGTTCACAGCACCCCCAATGATGCGGCGCAGAGGGGGAATGCTATGCCTACCGACACTGACCACGAGAGGGGGACTCCTTCTCCTCCTGCCCATGCTCCTTCTCCCGCTCCCGCATGTGCTCCAGATGCTTCCGCACCCGCTGTTCCTGTCACCACACCTCCTACATCTGAAGTGTCCTCCAACACTTTGCCATTTTTACCATCCTATCGGTCTCTCTATTCCCAGGATGTCCTCCGTCTCACCCGTGGTCCTCATCACCCTCACCCTCGTCGCAAAACCAATCTCAAGAATGTTCTTACTCGTATTGCTTCGCCAACCGTTGCCGCTTATAAACAAGCTGGTGGTACGCTTGCCGACTTCAAGTATGACCTCTCCAAGCAGCACATACCATTCTGCGACCCCACCCTCCACTCCCTTCATCTTGCTCATGGCATCCACTGGACGGGTATACCTCCAGAGGGGGAATTTACACCATCCCTTCATCACCATGTTCACCAAGCGCTTTCACAGTCCTCTTCAGTTATGTGTCATAGGAGCCATAGCCACCCATCGCCTGATGCCCCTCATGTTCATTTCTGCGACGACGTCAACCTTGCAGACTTTCACCTTCCTCAAGCTCTCGTTCAACTAATTTCTGAACATGCTCACGCCTTTCAAGTTCCTCCCGCTCGATATGTTTTTGCTTTGTTCACACCCCAATCCATTTTGGATCATAATGACGCTTCTTATGGTGTCTCCGAGCCTCACCTCTCCGCCATCGAAGACTATATCGCCGTGCAATCGCATTACATTGAGGCCCACCTTGGTGATGCTCCTCTACTAGTTGTTCAACTCGTCGAAGATCCCGATCACGCTCACACTCACGATAATGTCGCTTCTTTCGCAATTACCCATCTTACGACGGCTCATGACCCCAGCACTGTTGGTTCGGACGAATACAAGATTCAAGCCAAAGACATTAAAATTGATGAATATGAGTTGAACTGCCTCAAAGGTCTTTCAGACGCTGATCGCAAAGCTTATATCTCCGCCATCTCCAAAGAGATTTTTGATATTGTTAAGTTTGGCTGCTTTAAACTCGCGTTGCCAATGGTCAACTCAAAGCCTATTGACACCCGCCTCGTCCTACGTATAAAAACCAATGCTGCTGGTCAATACATCAAGCATAAAGCACGCCTGGTCCTACGAGGATTCTTAGCCTCGCTGGGCACCGATTTTTTCAACACATTCAGTCCTATGGCACAGCTTACTGGCATCCGTTGTGTTCTGGCGCTAGCAGCCCATCTGCGACTTCCCGTCTACCATATTGACGTACCTAACGCTTTTGTTCAAGCTCCCATCGACTCTCATGTCTATGTTAAACTGCCACAAGGCATTTACCTTCTCGATCCCGAAGATACTAAATATCAAGGCCGTCGTCTCCCAAAGCTACTTAAATCTCTCTATGGATTACGCCAGAGCCCCGCCCTTTGGAATCAAACCACAAACGGCTTCTTTGATTCATTAGGCTATACACGATTTCGAACAGTTACCTGCATTTACGCGAAAGTCCAAGCTGACGCTACATTTTGAATTTGCACGCTCTCAGTGGATGAAGTAGTCATCACTTGCACTTCGGAAACTCCACGTCGTGAATTCCAACAAGCCCTGAAAAAGGGAAACTCAGTCGACACCTTTGAAGAAGTCCATACTCTCTTAGGCATGCGCATAACGCGTACTACTGATGGTTCTATATCACTGGACTGTCAGGCTAAACTTGATGCATTGTTCGAAGAGTACCCCATTTTAATGCAGTTACGTCCCACTTCTACACCGATGTCACCATCAGCCACGTATAAAACTGGAGACCCATCTTCTGATATTGACGAGTTTATTCTTCATACCTCCTCCACCTTACTCGGCAAGCTCACTTTTGTCCAATTGGCCTGTCGCCCTGATCTATCCCAAAGTCTTAGTCGTTGCTCTCGAAGAATGCATAATCCAGCATTTCTACATGTTCAAGTAATAACAGGAACGCTCCGCTACTTGCGCAAGCTCGAAAATCGCAATCTTCGACTCTGGTACTACTCTGGCTCTTCCGCTCTAATGGACCATCTTAGACTTCTTATCGGCAATCGCACTGACATGGCAGCCATGTTGGATTACACTAAAGCCAAGTCTACAACCGGTTACGCCATCTTTTTGTTCGGTTCTCTCATCACTTGGAAGTCTAAGCTACAGCCTATCACGGCTACTTCTACGCATGAGAGTGAACTTATCGCCCTTAATATGTGTGCCGATGATGTGGTCTGGTTACGTAAATTGTTAACGGAAATGGCATTCGCTATAAATCCTCACTTATATCTTCGCCAACCTCCAGGGAAAGACTTGCTACTAGATTATGATGCTCACGACAACCCCCTCCCATCGGACATGTCGTTCATACGTAACAGTCCTATACTTGGAGACTCTGCTTCTGCTATCCATCTATCAAATAATCCCGACAGTGCGACTAAGGCCAAAGCTATCAGCACACGCTGGTTCCGTATTCGCGACTACGTACAGTTAAAACGTATACGTCTACATCATGTTTCCGGTACTCAAAACATTGCTGATGGATTTACTAAACCCTTCGGAGCTCCGCTCTTCAGCAGATTTCGCACGTTACTTGGCTTACAACAACCCATAGCTCAACAAGATGGTTGACCCTTACCCTTCACTATGCATCCTCCGCCTTGGAAAGTCCATTGCTATTAACAAGCTGCTCAAAGAGGCGCTCATGCAGCATATGGCAAGCTTTAACGTCGATGCTTCTAAAATCATTATCAACCCTGACGCTAATGCCCCTCTCTTGCTTCAGTTGCCTTATATCTCGAGCGTAAATCTTGAGATCCTTGTAGCAGCTTGGTCTTTGTTACAGTCCATTGAAGATAAAACCTGTGTAGTCACCAATCCTGATGAGCTACTTAATGTGCTCATCGAACGCTTTGTTAATGATGTTTCTTACCAACTTAACGCGACTTCTTCCGAAACGATACCGCCAATGCTTAACTACTTTCGCCAACTTTCACCTGATCATAAATCTGCCTTTAAAAAACGTGCTAGTCCAGGTTGGCTACCCCTCTACTATAATTGATGCCTTTTCAGATAATATCTCATTTGAAGATGTGACACCAGCACCAACCGATAATCCATCCGCTGAACCCACGCCAGATAAAGCTAACGACAATATGGCTGAATCTGTACGCCAATTAAAAGAAGAGGCTCAGTCTTTATCTTCACGTCTCACTAACAGTGAACAGCAATTGATGGCACGAGATCAACAGCTATCGGTTGCGCTAAATGCTCTAACCCAGATGCAAGAAGCTTACGACACACTAAATACTCAAATGACCGAGAACATCAAGCATGTTGCCCTGTTGGATAACATACTTTCAAGTCATCAGATGCATCAGGACAATATAATCCCAACCTTCGCTGTCCTTGTCCACATAATTGCACGCTCGCTCATTTCTTCTGTTGGACAGTTCCCTCCAGATACGTATGATGAGGCACAGCAAGTTCTAATCGACAACGCAGCTCACAATTTACATGCAGCGATGTCCGATGCAAAGGATCATGTTATTCCTGCTTTGGATCTACACGCTTTAACACCAGACGCTGCTATGTCCTTCCTCTCGTCTGTTATGGCACCCTTGGCCACCTTGAGTGATGCTATGACTACACACAATACCGCTAACGACCTATCCTCCGATGATCACAACTCGTCTTCTCCAGAATTAAAGGAACAAGACGATAATAGCGAGGATGAATTGGACCGCACATCTGATGTTGTGGATACCGATACCACTTCTTTACGTAATATCACAACACGCTCGACATCATAATTAATTTGTCATGTTTTGTTGTTTGTTCCATTGTTCGTTGTTCTCACGTATATTGCACAAGTTCCGCCTCAAGAACGTCTGAAATGCTCAAACCATCCTTTCACACGTTGAGGGGGTCCAGAGAGCTACACTATTGTGTGTACGACACTGGAACATTTCACGCCTTTCACACCTATCTCTGCAAGAGGGTTTTCTCTCCGTAATACGGCTTTCCCTCTTTCCTTCCTTACCCTTCCGCAATTACTTATTCATGACTATGAAGAATACAGTCTGAAGCTCTCTTCCAACATGGAGTAGGCCTCCAGGTGCGTACCGTCAGGTACGGGGTGTTCTGTTTAATTAACAGAGGCTTCGTTCCTCGTTGTCAGTGTAAACGCTTCTATGGGACCTAATGTCCTTAAGGAGTTAGGGCTTAAATCCCTACCTTGTGTAGTAGCATGTGACAAGCGGAATGGTCTGTACACGCCTAAGACCGCACGCAGTCTCTACCATGTACCCGGAGAGGGTCAAATCTCTCCAATGAGTTCGAACGCTCACAAGTCGACACTTGCCTCTATATCAGTTGGGATCGATCTATCAACAGATGGGTTCTCCTATCCGTCTCTGTCGATGATCTATTGATCACTGGTACCAACGTCGCCAAAATCACATCTCTTCGTACCGCTTTGGAGAAGAAATATGGCAAAGGTACTTGGCATGATAACATTCGATCCTTTCTTGGTATCGATGTTCACTACAATGTCTCCGCTGGTCACCTCACTACGAATGTAGCCGCGAAGATAAACAAAATGCTCACCGAGCATAAAATCAACCTCCGTACTACTGACGTCCCCTACTCGGGCATTCTCACTCAAAAACCTTCTGCTAAGCTTCTTTCCGACGTGGCTCCTACCTTAGAAATTTTACAGAAGCATTTCCCCATTACTGTGGCACTAGTATATATTTGTCTGTCACTTGTCGTCCAGACATCACCACTCTGTGCAACAAATGCTGCAAAGGCATGCACAACCCGGAGCAGACCCATCTTCTACACTTGTATGTTTTACTTCGCTATTTGAAGGGTACTCCGAATGATTCTCTCGACTATTCATCCGACAGCCCCTCTATTACGCCCTTTATTCAGCATCTGATCAGCACATATCCAGAACTGCATCATCTTCGTTCGCCCATTATTTGTTTTACTGACGCCAGTTTCGCTGGCCGTTCTAACCCTAGCTTAAGATCTCATTCTGGTGCATGTATTTTCGTATTTGGCAATCTCGTATTCTGGTCTAGCAAACGCCAAACTCTTACTGCCAAAAGCACCATGGAAGCCGAACTCATCGCCGCTAGCGCAGCCGCGGATGAATGTAAATGGTTTCATGAGATCTTCTCTTCTCACCCTTACCTGTTTTCACGTGATCAAGCTCACGCTATTCCCCTGCTTATTGACAACGCTAGCGCTTTACATGTCGCTAATCACCCTAAAGTCAGTGCTCCCTCTCGTCATATCAATTTACGAGAATTTCGCATTCGTGACTACCAGGCCAACTCGGTCATTCGTCCCCTCTGGTGTCCCACTCACTACCAGATAGCCGATCATTTTTCAAAGCTCCTCCCCCGCACTTTATTCCACAAGTTCAAGAACGCCTACGGTGTTCACTCTACATCTTCTTCACCACCATCTCATCAAGTTGCTCTTTCTGCTACTCTTCCACCGTACAACTCCGTCCAGAACACTTGTGGCGGCAACTCCCGCCTCCTAAGGCTTACCCCTCTTCTAGCCCCCCCCCCCTTATCAGGGGCACCCTACTCCGTTCTGATGATGTCAGTTTTCTCTATGACATCATCTTCCCTGATTTCTGTGTTTCGATAATATCTTAATCATAAAGCAACAGCCGATCCTCAAGTTGTGAGGACCAGGCACGGAAGTTGTTTGTGGTTGTGTGGCGGGAGAACGGCCATCCTCGTCCAGTGACTCCATCAAGGGCACGGACGCGAGCGGCGAGCCAGGATTCGAAGGCACGCCAGGTAGGCCTAAATTCTCCTTACGCCACAGGTGGTGGAGGATATGAGATTCGAGCGACCATGTCGGTCGCAGCGAACGAGTGCATCTTGCATTCTCTACACGGACCGGACAAGCCGTGCGCGCCCTGATCAAGCGCGCCGACAAGGAATTCCAGAAGGACCACTGCCGTGGGGAAATTCCCCGGCCGGATACGTTAGTCGTCGGAGGTGACGACGCGCGATTCGGTTCTAGCCGACGCGCAACCCGGGTACCGCTGCCGCAGGCGAGCGGAGTGAGATCGCAACTCACTGAGGCATTGATTGCCGGGCAGTGACGAATTCTGCCGCCCACCGGACTGATAGATCGGTCGGTGGAAGACGCACGCGACGACGATATTACGCGGGTCGTGGACAAGTAGAAGTCCCAGAGTCGAAGGAGCACGAGAACGACGACGACTCAACCATTTTGGACCCGCTATGTGCAACTTGACTTCCAGAGATGTTGGGAAGGGAGTCACCGCTACCCACTGGACGATGAAATTATGCAAGATGGCTGGTTTCTTCATGTGGCTGATAGAGCAGGAGGCCTCGATTATTTCTTACGTTGCACGTTTGCACCCTTACGTGTACGTCGTCAATTTTTATGACATAACGCCCAGTTTGATGAGCTGTCGCGTGCGATTGTTGGTTTCCTGCCATCCGCTCCATTTGCGCGCAGTTCCGAAGACTTGCAAGAATATGCAGCAAGAGTTCGCCGCAGCAATTGGCTACGCCGACGAACGACATTTACTTCAGATGAACAATTAGGATCATCGCGAGCCGCGACAGACGCAGCTTACACCGTTGCGCGTGTCACGCTTCGTGTAGGACCGCACCGTTCCGATTACAGATCTTTGAATCTGAAAATGACTTCGGAGTTGCTGACAATGCCCCTTGATTTTGATTGGGCCGGCTTCTCCCGGACGACCTCGTTGAAACACTTGGCGTCCGTCGTGCCACCAGACACGATGACCTTATTAGTACTCGATCTGCACAACTCTGTGACCAAGGATTTTCACTTGAGCGGCGAAGCTTTGCCGTCGGCGTTGAGTCCTGCAGACCGACCGTTTGATTATTATTTGCAAATTGATGAAACCACCCTTCGTCACGTACAAGTTCCGCTGTTGAACACGCGCACACGTGTCGGAAGATGGGTATCGACTGATGATCTCCAAGATCGCACCAAATGGAAACCTCCAGAGGTACCGTTGATTCCGCCTGCAACAGATGAGCCGGGGACGTCTCATACTTCTTCTGCTGCCCCCCCCCGACAACCGAATTTGGATGTTCCGCCAGATCCTGAGCGAGATCGGGAACCGAAGATTCAGAGCGAGCCGAAGGTTCGTGTCAAAGGCGAGAGGATCAACAAAAGCCACCCGGAAGTGAGGCTATAATATGAGAAAAAGTTTGATGTGCCATGGAAAGATGCGCCGCGCGATGCTGAGGGTGCACCGCTGCCGCAAACTCCTGCGCATGTCAAGGATAATGAAGCCATGAAAAGTTCAAGTTCCTACGAAGGAAGAAGTTGATAAGGTTGTTCAGGAGCTGGGAATTCCTGACAATCCGCACTTAGATGACGAGGCGAAACTGATGCTCCGTCACTGTGTGCAATATTCTTGGGCCTTTTTCGACCCGATTACGGGACCTGTGGACTCGCCTCCTGTGTCTCTACGATTCAAAGACGCGAATCCGCGACCGATAGAGATGACGCCCTACCGATTGACGCCTGCGAAGCTCGATTGTCTCCGCAAGCAGATCAGCGAGTGGTGCCGGGATGGAGTCATTCGTCCGGCCAACTCACCTTGGGGCTTTCCTGTGTTGATGCTTCCGAAGAAAGGAGCTGAGATTGGAACGTCCAACGCGTTCCGTGCTGCAGTTGACTTACGTCAGCTCAACGATCAATTGGTCAATGACAGTTGGCCGAACATTCGACAAGATGATGCTTTAGCTTTTCTCGCTATGCGACGATGGCGGACATGCATTGATATTAGATGGGGATACCACAACCTTCGTCTGGATCCGGCAGCGCAAGACGCTGTCACGATGGTTAGCCCACTTGGCGCTCATAGTTTCTTGCGATTACCTCTAGGTGTGAAGACGGCCGGAGCTCTTTTCTGCAAGCAAATGGCGAGCGACCTTTCGAAATGGATGTATCGAGACTTGGTTGCGTTTGTTGACGATATTATGATGGGATCCGACGATCTTCATCGACATTTACAAGTTTTGATCGAAGTGATGTGTCATTTGGCACAGAGAGGGTACAGCGGTCGAACCGTGAAGTTCCACCTTCTCAAGGATGATATAGAATTTCTGGGACACATTTCGACCCCAGAAAGCTTGAAGCCGAATCCGAAGACGCTGGAAGCACTGCCGAAGATGCCGATTCCAGGTACTTTACCGAATACTTCCCCGAAGACCCAGATACGCTCTTTCATCGGCATGAGTAATTACTGCCGGCGATATGTGAAGGGCTACTCGAGGATCGTGGAACCGTTGAGACGATTATGCCTCGAAGGCGTAAAGTTCGAGTGGACGCCCGAGTGTCAGAAAGCTTGGGATACGATTATTGAGGCTTTGGTTGATTCCCGTGGAGTCTACCACCCCGATTATGATCTGCCTTTTCAGATCCGATCCGATGCTTCCAAGGATGGACTTGGAGCGTATCTCTTCCAGATTGTCGAAGTCAAGGACGATGCCGGGAGAGTGACTCGAGAAGAACGAGTGATTGAATATTGGAGCCGAGCTGTGCCGAAGGAGATGCGCAATTATGAGCCCCGTCGGTTAGAGCTGCTGGCAGTTATACTTTCTCTAGAGCACTTTCGTGCCTACACAGAAGGGCACCGGACTGCTTTGGAGACCGATCACCGAAATTTGACGTTTTTACGTAAGGCGACGCACTCGTCTGGGCAGCTTGCTCGTTGGGCGATGCGCCTCGCCAATTTTGACCCTGAACTTGGTTACAAGCCGGGAAAGTCACCGGGAATGAGTATCCCTGACTGTCTCTCCCGCAACCCGATATATCATGTCATCGAGACTGACGAGTTTGGAGAACCTTTGAACCACGCTTATCTGGTGTTCAAAGAGCTTCCCCGACCTGTTGATGACCGAGGAATTCCCGCTGCCGGCTGCCACTTCATAATGTCGTTTGTTACGACCGAACTGCCGGAAGACGAAGACGAAGACCTTGAAAAGGAGCCGATGAAATTGGCTACGTCTCACGCTACGAGACAACGTCGGAAGAACCGTGCGCGATGAGCCACAGATCTCCAAGGACGCAGCCGCTTACAAATATTACATCGATAAGATACCCGATAATATGACGCTCGCTGAGATCGCACGTGAGCAAGAATCTGATGCTACTTGTGAGGATATTCGCTACCGAATGGCCCAAGGTCAGACGCCGCGACGTTCCCGAGCGAACGAACGATTCGAAGTCGTTAAAGACGTCCTTTACCGCATTTCTGCTGATTTGCACCCGATGATTGTTGCACCTGCTACTTTGCGCAAGCGCATTATTCGACGCTACCATGACACTCCGGTTAACGGTGGTCATATGGGACGTCACAGTACCGTCCAGGCTATCCAATAACGATTTTGGTGGCCCCACATGTCGAACGAAGTTGGAGTATTCATTGCTGAATGTTTAGTTTGCCAGAAAGCTCGTACGCCGGAGCCGAAACGAGCTGGACTCTTGCAGCAGCCCGTCTACGATGGTGATGGTGCTGTTCTTTGCATGGATTTATTTGGACCTTTGCCCAGCGCTGGTCCCGAGACGTATGTTCTAGTATCTTTTGATCAGTTCTCGCATTTCTTGATTCTGGATGTTTAGAATGATAAGACTGCCGAGTCTGCCCTCGAGTCTTTTGTCATTAACATCCTCCTCAAGGGCTACTTGCCCCAGATGATTCGTACCGACAACGGTAAAGAGTTCGTGAACAAGTTGATGCGCGAGTTTTGCCATCTCTTTAACACGCGATACCAAACTACGATTCCTTATCATGCCCAGTCGAACCCGGCCGAGCGTGTTAACCGATTTATCAAGGCCTTCTTCCTCCGTGCTTGCCTTCAGGGCCGGAACATCACGGATTGGCCAGACTTTGCCCATTATATTGCGTTTTGTTATAACCGCAAGTTTATTCCAGGCACGCAGATTTCTCCCTTTATGCTGCGCCTGAACCGTCAGCCGATGTTACCTACTGATTACACGCTTATGGACTTTGATACGCGATTATTGCCGAAGACTCGCTCTGATGCAGTCGCCGAAACTCGTGAACGATTGAAGTATTATACGAAGATCGTCCGCGAGGCTCGTGATAAAGCTTTGAAGAAACAACGATTGGCTTATAATGCCGATCATGTCGATGTTGAATACAAGGAAGGATCGCACGTTTGCTCTACATTCCTTTCCTTCAGAACAAACTTCGACCGGAATGGCGAGGACCGTTTATTATCAAGGAACGCCTTTCCCCGGTCACCTATAGGATTGAGTCTCTCGACTCTCCGCCTGAAGAACGACGTGTTCATATTAGTCAGATCAAGCCGTGATGGTACCTCCGATCGTTGATCAAACCATCCGCAAACCCGAAGAAACCTTCCGTGATGATTATCAGCACGATAAGTTTGTTGTTTTCCGGAGTCCTGACCGGAAGCGCTCTGATTGGCGCAAGAAGATTTATGTTGCTGGAGTTTACGAGCCTTACGATTACCAAAATGATCGTGTTGCTCTACATTTCTACTCCGAATTGGGTCCGAACGATGATGTCGCTTATTTCAAGCCGACCTCTCACCTTTCGCACCGTAAGCTCAAGCCCGAGTTCAAGGACGTTGAGGGTCGAAGTTTCACCGACAAGTCCAGAATATCCTCCAACACAACTCCTTGTGTCACGGATTTCGCTCTGCACGAGATTGGTGTGTTGATCCCCAAGTTTACTTTACGCAGTGGCCGAGTTCCTGAACCGGTCATCACCCGCGTTTACCAGAAGATTCGCTCACGAGATGCTCGTAAGGCGAAGCCGCGCTCCTCGCGCTAGCACCTCGCTGGGGCAGCTCGAATTCTTACCAGGGGAGTCCTGTGGCGGCAACTCCCGCCTCCTAAGGCTTACCCCTCTTCTAGCCCCCCCCCCTTATCAGGGGCACCCTACTCCGTTCTGATGATGTCAGTTTTCTCTATGACATTATCTTCCCTGATTTCTGTGTTTCGATAATATCTTAATCATAAAGCAACAGCCGATCCTCAAGTTGTGAGGACCAGGCACGGAAGTTGTTTGTGGTTGTGTGGCGGGAGAACGGCCATCCTCGTCCAGTGACTCCATCAAGGGCACGGACGCGAACGGCGAGCCAGGATTCGAAGGCACGCCAGGTAGGCGTAAAGTCTCCTTACGCCACAACACTCTCCACATTCTTGTCGATGGAAAGTCGTTTCCTGCTTAGTTTGATCCAGATTTCGCTCACCGAGTTCAATCTGTGAGGGCGTAGAGATACAAAATTTATTTTAGGGTTAACTAACTAAACTAACTTCAGACCTCTCCCGAGCAAGGGAGCCAGGCCGGACCGACAGGAGCCAATCCGGAATCACGGGCCTGTAGACGAGGAGCGCCGAAAGGTCGGTCGGCGGAGAGTGACCATCAAGCTTGTCGCCATGCGACGAGGAGACCGCGATGTGACTGACAACCAACTCGTCGATAGCCTTCCGTCTTCGCCCCCCGGCCATACCCCGTCCCACTGCGAACGCTCCGGCTGCCAACCGGCCCGCCCGGGAGGCGAATAGGTGCCAACCTACGCCGGGAGGGCGGATGCCCTCACAAGGCTCAGGATTCATGAGGCACCGTCCTCCATCGCAACCGCAGTCGGTGTAAGGGATTAGGGTTAGTATCCCCATATCGTAGGGTTAGCTCTCTTTAACTAACTAACTAACTTCAGACCTCTCCCGAGCATGGGAGCCAGGCCGGACCGACAGGAGCCAGTCCGGAATCACGGGCCTGTAGACGAGGGGCGCCGAAAGGTGGGTCGGCGGAGAGTAATCATCAAGCTTGTCGCCATGCGACGAGGAGACCGCGATGTGACTGACAACCAACTCGTCGATAACCTTCCGTCTGCGCCCCGCGGCCATACCCCGTCCCACTGCGAACGTTCCGGCTGCCAACCGGCCCGCCCGGGAGGCAAATAGGTGCCAACCTACGCCGGGAGGGCGGATGCCCTCGCAAGGCTCAGGATTCATGAGGCACCGTCCTCCATCGCAACCATGCGGTTGGCGATCAGGGTAAGGGGAAAAAAAGTTAGCTCTCTTTAGCACCTTTTAACTAACTAACTAACTTCAGACCTCTCCCGAGCATGGGAGCCAGGCCGGACAGGCAGGAGCCGATCCGGAATCACAGAGGAAAATCACGCAGTTGGGGCAGAGGTGAGGGACGAGGACTCGTTGATGACGGACCGCCACTGCGCGCGGTCTTGTGCGAAGTCGTGCAAAAGCGTCGCAGGCCGCAAACGTGTTGGTCCACGAACAATCGACCTGTCCGTCGCGTTCTGCCCAACCGAGCGAACCCCATCCCAGCGCGGACTTTCCGGGTGCTAACCGGCCAGCCCGGGAGGCGAGCAGGCACCGTCTCGCTCCGGGACGGCCGGGGCCGCCGCAGGGAGCAAGCGTGTTAGGCGCCGTCCTCCATCGCAACCAACGGTTAGCGATCGCAGGGTTAGGGAGGGGCACCTTTTATTTCAAGAAAATGCTGTGTTATTCACACCGTGCTGTCCTCGTTCTTAGAGGCAGATACGAGGGCAGACTACCACTGCTCTCACTCTGCTGAAGGGCAACACTGTTGAAATTACTGTTCTCTACACTTCATGTGGCTAATCATCATATAAAGTCAGTGCACCTTCACGTCACATCAACCTCTGTGAATTCCGCATTCGTGACTATCAAGCCAACTCCGCAATCCGTCCGCTCTGGTGTCTTACTCAAGATCGCAGATCATTTCCCCAAGCTCCTCACTCGCAACCTTTTCCGCAAGTCCAAGAACGCCTATGGTGTTCATTCCACTTCTTCACCCCCATTTCGTCAAGTCAGCCTCTTAAGCATCCTTTCTCCCTATGGATCCATCCAGAATGATACTCACATTCTTCTTAATGGCAAAGTCCTTCCTGCTTAGTTTCATCCAGATTTCGCTCATCCCGAGTTCAATCTCTGACAGCGCAGATATAGAAAAGTCCTATCTAGGGTTATTATCACACCACACTATAACTAAATAACTAACTAACTAACTATCGCTATGTTTGACTACACCGTGCTGTCCTTGTGTCGTTAGATACAGGACGTAACAGGGCTGCTCTACCGCTGCACACTCTACCGGGGGGAACACAGTTATTTTTGCTGTTCTCTAACCACACTGTGCCAAAGGTTGTCACGTCCGCTGCAGGCGCCACCCTCGCCGCCTTTGACCCCGGCGTGGACCCCGAGCTCCCCGCCGCCCATGCCGACGAGTCGGACTCGTCGGACAACGACTGAGTCGTCAGACTCCATAGAACGATTAGGAAAAAAAATTCGATGTTCGCGTTTAGAGCTCAACGGAGGTAGTACCAATCAGCGCTCGAATTAGGTGTCTTAATTAACAAGTCTGAGTACAGGAAAACTAGGCCAAAAGAGGGCCCGTGTAGTGTTGGCCTTGGCTCGAAAGGAGACCCACGAGTCCCTTATCTGGACACGGCTCGATTCAAGTGCCTTTCTAAGTCTGCGTGCCAAGAAAGGGCCTGCGCCCTCTCTCCGAAATAATCTCCGCCGTAGGTGGCATAGCTAGCACAGCTAGCACTGACCTCAAAAGCAACCATAGTTAGCACGGATGTGGCAGCATCGTGATGCTCCACATCGGCTAAGCGCGGTACATATAAAAACAGGGGCACCTGGTCAGGATGAAGAAGATTCAGAACAAGCACACCGCTCGCATCTTACCACAGTCACTGAAGTAAAGGCACAGGGTGTAGACGCACTTGGCCTGAGCAAACAGCCATGTATATCCACCATTGTTCTTCGATTAATTTCGCTCTTCACCCTCGCTTTGCAATGGCTTGTGGCAGACACAGGTTATAAGAAGTCATTCCAAAGCGCCGCACCTGTCAACTAAAAAAATTATTCGCCTTTTAAGCAGCTTACTAGCCAGTCAAAGCCCTCAAACAAACCCTCGGCCTTTACTGCGCAGGTCTCTTGGATTGACCATTGGCGATTGCGGACTTCGGGAAGGCCCAATGATTCCGAGACCTGTAAATGCACGCGGAAATTGCTGCTTCTTGATACTGCCAGTGAAGCATTGACAACAAACCTCCTTGGCTCGTAGTGAACCCTTCTGGTCTTGCTTGTTTGCAAAAACAAGCAGAATTGCTTCTTTGAGCTCTTCTTCCTCCAACATGGCATGTAACTCTTGCCGCGCGACGGCAAGGCGTTCTTTGTCAGCGCTACACGGAGCGAGCTCTTCATAAACTGGCATCATTTTCTTTGAAAACAAACCTATCAACAACAAAGATAATTGCATCTGTGTTGGGGTAGTAGCATCGCCAGTAAGGGCGAATCGAGGTCTGTCCCCCTAAATCCCATACTTGAAACTTAATGTTCTTGTACTGGAGGGTTTCCACCTGCACACATGAGCTTATTGGTACTATTATGACAACGCACATTGAAGCCTATCGTTGGAATTGTTTGAATATCCTCATCAGTCTCATTCTGCGACGCACTCTGTTAGGTCCGAGCACGTTCGAGCATGACACTTACCTGAAGCTTGTATAATATTGTAGTTTTTCCAGCATTGTCCAGTCCAAGAATGAGGATACGAACCTATAACACCGCCTTGGAACAAAACTGGAAGGTGCTAACAGGAGCAATGAATACCGCTTATGCACCTCTTTCGATCCAAAGATAGCTTGAAAAACTCGACTAACCAGTATTCCCTGCAAACCAGGAGGCATCAGTCATCGCACCCAGAGGTTTGCTAGGGTCTTGCCATCGTCACGCGGCGTCCAGTGACCCTTGCGGAGTTCTCTATGAATGACCCCTGGGTCTGAAATTTGGCCCTACTTTGAAGTTCTGACACGTTCTGACTCGGTTCCCGACGAGAGTCCCGCAACTCGAGCGCAAACTACACGTTTTAGAACTCTGAAACTACAGGCGGGTCGACACTAATAATTACAGTTTTGTTGCCAGGGCCGTAAGATGGACCGAACTCGACCAACGAGCGATGCGAGGCGCTCAGGCGTACTCCCGACCACTCAGGCGTACTCCCGACCACTCTCCTTTCGGACCTGGGGCACGCCATACCCACAGTTTAACGTGATCGTGGTATGGTGTGGGGTCATGTCTAGCAGTACCCGACACTAAAAGTTACCAGGCACGAGGAAGGAGAGGCTGGCTCGCTAGGGGCACTAGGTGTCGAAATAAGCATGACCGTAGCTCCCGGAGTGTCAGTGGGGTCCCTGGGAGCTTTGGGACGGGTCTGAGGTAGCTGGTTGGTTCGTGGCAGGGGTCGCGGACAGCGGCGACGACCGTGACCGATCTCGCGCTCGAATTCGGCGTCGCTGTCCTCCTCCTCTTCTTCATCTTCAGCATCAGCATCAGCATCATCCGGCTCGGCAAATGCAAGATCCCCCAGCGCTTTTTTGCACGCCTTCTTACTGCACCGCTTCCGTTTTTGAGATCCCCGCGGATCTCGCAGTACTTGACTTTGCTGGCATCGCAGACGGCGCCGCTGTCAAGGCCGCAGACGCGGCCGCCGTCCTTGCAGCGCTGCAACGCCTCGAAACGTGCCGAGAAAGCCGCGTTTATCGCGGCCGGCACAGGCCCCAGCACATCATGACAGTGTTGCACTCTCGGTTTTCGTAGGCTTCGGCCCAGCAGACGTTACCCTTGCCGGCCCCAAGCTTGGTCTTGGCGTTCCCTTTGTTGTCGGCGTAGTCCACGAACTGGGGCGTCTCGTCGAGGTTCAAGGATAAGGCAGGGGTCCGATATGGCGCCGTGCTCGTCCATAATCCCCGCGGCCTTGAGCTCGGCGCCAAGTCCTTGGATTCCCGCAAAGTACTCCTCGACCATCTCGTCGCAGTTCACGGCGGCACGCTTCGCCTCGATATTTTTGCTTGATCTTCGTGCCGATCCGGTGCAAGTTGCGGGCGAAGAAGCCTATGAAGAATTTTTCGGAGGGCGAATGGCCGCACACAAGTTTGTAGTTGGCGTTGTTGAACGGGACTTTCTTGCGTCCGCCGCGCCGGTTCTGAAGTCGACGGTTGAGTAAAATATGGCGCACTTTGACTCGAATCTCTTTGCAGCTTGGCGCGGCGCGGACCTTGTTGCTCTCGACGATCCATGTCACAAGCGCCTGCTCCTCCTTCGGCGTGAGCAACGTCCGGTCCAAGCGAGTGTGCGTCACGGCTGTTCATCAAACGAAACACGCCCCTTCAGTCTATCGTCGAGCTGTCTCAAGGTGATGAGATCAATCCTCTCTGGGTTGGCGTCCTGCACTTCTTGGCCCGTACTCCTTCCTTCACGCAATACGCTAAGGCCTCCGCGAAGACTTTCTGCAGCTGGCGTTTCTTTTCCGCGTCCAACGCGGCCGTTTTCTTGTTGAAAACTCGCTTCGGAGCAGTTTTTTCTCGCTACCGCTTCTCCCGGGGTGTGATAGGGTCCCGCCCAGGCTCCTTCCATGCCTTGGGACGCTTGGCCACCTTCGGCTTGGCTCTGGTGGCCTTCCTAGCGGCGGAAGCTGAGTTTCGAACGAACGGGTAATGTCGTTGTAGTGTCGGGTGATTTTTAGTGTCGACCCGCCTGTAGACCCTAGAAACCGAAACTGACGTGTTCACGTATCCAACAGCATCAGGGACGAGGTGTCGGCTGCCTCTGCAGTCTCCGCCATCTCTGCCGGTGGCCCCAAAGGCGCGTAGTCGAGCTGCGACTTGTGGCAGAGTCCGCGCCAGTTGTCGGACTTGCTCGGCTATGCGATGCTGCCGAGGTGCCAGCCGCGACGTTCGCTGGACGACAGCGTTCCACCGAACCAGACCATGACCATCATCAACGCCGCAGGCCTAGTCTCCGTGCCGAGGAAGGCTTTGGGCTCCTGCGACTTTTCGATCGAGTACGTGTCCATCGCAGAGTCGTGATCACTCGTTGCGAGTCTCGGGACGTCCTTTCCATCTACGATCCCCGTTCCTGGCGGCGCCTCGGCCTCCGCCAGCGGAGCCTCCTCCGGCAGCAACGGCACCACCACCGGCAAGGTGCTCGCCTCGACCGCTGCCCCTGGCGCCTCCGCGCCTCCGAGACGTCCGTGTCCCTGGCGAAGACACACAACATCCCCGACGACAAGTAATCTCCGTGGTGAATCCGCAATTGTTCAGCCAACGCCCATTTACAATCTGAAGGGAAGCCCGCCCGTACAATTCGTAACCCACAGCGTCCAGCAAGACACGCTTGCGGTCGGCGCTGTACTTGACGGTGGAGTTTGTCGGGACCCAAGTCAAAGACGCGGTGATGTCTGCTGTCACGTTGCCTTCCTCGCGCAGGACAGCGTTCGTGGCTCGCAATTCGGTGTTTTCGCACTGCAAACGACCCATGTCGGCTTGAAGGTTGTGGGCTTGCGCCTGTGATTGGCAGTTGTCGGTACATTCAAGCGGGCAGTAGCTTCGGCGGTCAGCTTCGTCTGCTTTCTCTTCTCGCCACCTCGACCAGACTTGGGGCATCCTTGGAACGTAGCGTTGCCTCGGGATCGGTTGGCGCAAGCACCGGCGCCGATGTGTCCTCTCTAGACCGGCGCCTGCGCGCGACTGGCAGTGGAGGGAGTCGCGGGACAGGGCAAACCTCCGGGGACGGCCACCGTCGACGACGGCAAGGGGCATGTTGGGAGCTGGTCGCCGAGGGTGTGCAGTTGATTCTGCTTGGGCTGTGGCGGGACCAAGCCATTACATATGGCCTGGATCGCGATGTGCGTCGTGTTCTTCGATCCTATCGCTTTTCCAGGTACAGCCAGGCTCCGCAGCTTGCCCCGCTGCATTGCCGTCGTTACGTCAGCTACACCGACGTCCGCAGCCCTCGCCACATGTCCGTACGGCACGAAGCGTCCAACCCACTCACCGGGCGGCCTCGCAATTAGTTAGACGACGCGACTGACCTCATCGTTGCGCGTTGTACTCGACTCCGGCATTTTCGCAAAAGAGCGACCGCCTTGTTCTGGGCAGGAAGACCCACAACGTTCAGAAAACCGAACACCGCCGGGTGCAGAGTGGGCGTGCGAAGCCGACTGTCACCTTCTTTCTGAACTCGCTCTGTGCGACCCCTAGGTCTGAAACTAAACCCTAATCCGAGTCACGCTGAGTCATCGGCTTGGCATGCTCACTTTTGCGTGTCGGCTCCCCGTATATTTGTGTGGGGATGTCAGCGCGAGGCCACGTCAGCGACGGCACAAAATGTTCTAAATCGAACACCGACTTCGGGCCGCGAAAGCACGCTATCGGAGCAGCGCTACGCCCGCCGGACTTTGCGTCTACGGACACTTCACGACCTCATCTGTCGGTCAGGCCAAAGTCCGGCGGGCAGACGGTGCTAAACGGTGTGCGCTGTGGCCGTATGTGGCATTTCTCGCAGCGACTGCGGATCCACTTTTCGCGGCAGCGACGGCATTAGACACCGAAGGCTGGTGGGAAATCGACGTTGGCTTGGCACAACGCGTTAGTGTGAGTCTAAATCTCACTGTCGACTACGAAGAACGCCGCACTCTCTGGAGATCTTGGTCCGACTCTTCGTTGGCACTACCAGAAAGATGCGGCTGGCCGGAGGCACTGGTCGTACTGTAGCAACCCGACGAAGTTCACGAGCAAAGCCCCCCCTCGTGGTCCTTGCCGATGCGGCGCAGGCGGAAGCCACGGGACCAACCACCAGTCCGTTGTCCGGCCTGGGACTGTCCGGCTACAACGACGTTGGCCATACTCTCCGGTGCCGGCGTCGACCCCAAGCCGCGCGCTGTGGAGGCCCCGGCCTCCGTCACGGCCCCGGACTCCGCCACGGCCCTGGCCTCCACCGAGACCCAGACCCACGTCGACCCAGCGCCGAGCACCTACGAGGTGGGCTCGGTCGACGCCGAGCAAAGCACGGCCGAAGTCGGACGAGGAGTACGACAACACGCCGCTGCCAGCCCCGTACCGGTAACCCGAGGATGTCATGGCAAAGTCCAAGCTCGAAGCTGCGGATCGTTCGACGGAGATCGCGAGCCAGAGAGCGTGTGTCCGGAACCTCGAGTACGAAAACTAACTTACTAATTATAGGCCAATCCAGTGCATGAGGCGGAGGCTAATCGAGTACGAGAAAGTGGATGTTAAGACCAAGCTGCAGCAGGCTGGGACCGAACCAGTCGCCCAGCCCGTGCGACCCCGGTACTTCACCTGGCCTGTCTTGCTATACGGCCCGTTGCTTGCTATACGGCCGGCCTACCTCGAGGTCCTTCAGGCAAACCTCAATAAGCGCCCCATCCGTCTCCTTAACGACTTCCTCGAGAACGACTTGCCGTCCGCGGTCTACTATAACCCCAGCCTCAAGATGGACCCGGTCACCGCGCGCGACGTCCTGGACGCCCTGGAGCAGTTTCAGTGTGTGGCGATGCGCTACAACGCGCGGGGCTAGTCGGGTGAGCTCCTCCAGTTCATCCAAGACGTCGGCAATCTCAGCGCGGATCGCAGCCGCAACTTCGACGAGAACCTGCCGAGGCTCGTGCGTGTGATCATTGAGTACATCCACGGCAAACTCGCCGAGAGCGTGACCACGCACAGCATTTCCACGGTCGAGAGCATCGACGTGCAGCATGCTTGCATGGAGAGAATCGAGCGCGGCGTCGAGCTTCTCTACCTCATCGTCAACCACGACTCCCAGCTCAACGCGACGTGCCATACCCCGGACATCTTCGGACCCGACAACTTGATCGACAGACTTTCTCGCTGTAACCTTAGTATCGTCGACCAGGAGATGAGAGCGACGGCGAAGCGAGTCCAGAAGGAGAACGAAAGGGGCGACATGTTGGCCGACGACTCGCAGCTCGTCATCGCTGGCCAGGGGAGGGGGAGCTTCACTATCCCGAAGTGCTTGCTCCTGGACAAGGCCGCCACGAACGAGAAGAAGAAGGAGAACGTCATTGAATTTATTGTGAAGCTTATGAGCCTCGTAAACGAGCTCCCGACCAAAACGCTCTTCGAGACCGAAGAAGCCGACAACAAGATCCCACTCTCACAGATGGACCACGCCGCTCTCGTCGCTGATCTGCGCCAATACGAGCACAACTTCGAGCCGCCAGCCTGACTGACGGGGCGCGAGTTGCTTTCGACGCTCCGCCGTAAGCCGGCCCCCATCTCCGCCGCAATCTCATCCAGGAGACGACAAAGGGTCCCAACGGCAAGGTGTGCGATCTCACACGCAAGGTGGGAAACGGCGACTTCAAAGGAGTCGTTGGGGACGAAGGCGTCTTCGCCAAGTATGACGAGCCCGGCGATACCGATACTATCCCCACCGACGACGCGATGGAGACCTTGGACTTGAGTTCTATGAAATTATGGGGGGACTCGAGGGGGAACTGGTTGAAGGATATATACTGAACTTGTACACTTAAGCTTTTGAGTGACGCTCGTCAAAAACCGAGTCAGAACTTCAACTATAGGGCATAGTTTCAGACCCAGGGGCCGCACAGAGTGCGCAAGAGCTTAGGCCCTAAATATACCACCGAAATTTGGCTTGCGGTTTGAGTTTTGAGGCCCTAACGTAACACAAAACGGTCGTTGATGCCACTCCAAACCACATCTCTCTGTCTCTCCTACGTGCGGCCGCAATTAAGTTGGAAAACGCCCAAATACTAAACCCGCTGTCCGATGTTGTGAATGTGTCGGCCTCTGGCCGCCTCGCGGCGGCTTGCTTCGCGTCGGATGGTCACCAAATTCCGCGGATGTCCATCGAAAGCTGTTTGGCTCGCGTGTGAGCTTTGTTCGGCGGGTCCTGGCGAGGTTTGTTCGACTTATCACGGCGGTCCGGACGAGAACGAGGCCTCTCGTCGCACAGTCGCGACCTTCGCGATGTTCATCTTTGGCAATCCCGAACGGCGAGGTAACCGAAGGCGTAACCGCCTTACCCTGATCGCCGACCGCATGGTTGCGATGGAGGACGGTGCCTCATGAATCCTGAGCCTTGCGAGGGCATCCGCCCTCCCGGCGTAGGTTGGCACCTATTCGTCTCCCGGGCGGGCCGGTTGGCAGCCGGAACGTTCGCAGTGGGACGGGGTATGGCCGGGGGGCGCAGACGGAAGGTTATCGACGAGTTGTTTGTCAGTCACATCGCGGTCTCCTCGTCGCATGGCGACAAGCTTGATGATCACTCTCCGCCGTCCCACCTTTCGGCGCCCCTCGTCTACAGGCCCGTGATTCCGGACTGGCTCCTGTCGGTCCGGCCTGGCTCCAATGCTCGGGAGAGGTCTGAAGTTAAGTTAGTTAGTTAACCGCCAGCCATTCGATCAGTTCGCGGCCATGCTCGACGATCGCAAGTTCAGGCGGCGGTCCCGCTTGCATAGGCAGTTGTTCGACTATGTTCTCTCTCGCGTGAAAAGCGAACTCCGCAAGAGCGAGAGTGCAGCCATTCGCTCCAGTGGATCGGCCATTTCCCCGAAGTGGGAACTCGCTATCACTCTCCGGATGCTCGCTGGTGGCGATCCATCCGGCGTCGCGGACATGGCAATGTCTCCGACGTCACGGTCTGGCTGATTGTTGCCGAAACGGTGAGAGCGATCAACCGTCAGTTCCCTTTCGACAAGTTCGACCTAATGAACTCTGAGCGTCTTGAACAGCTCGAGACGGAGTTCGCATAAAGCGGAGCGGAAACGTCGTCCGTGGCTGCGTAGGCGCCGTCGACGGGATGGCGGTTTGCATCCGCAAACCGCGGTCGCGAGAGTGCGGCGGCAAACCGTGGCACCACTAAAACCGCAAGGGCTTCTACGCCGTCAACCTTCAGGTCGTCTGCGATGCGAAGAAGAAGATTCTCTTCGGCAGTATCCGGTGCCCGGGGAGTACCCACGACTCCACCGCTTTCGACGTGAGCTAGCTCGGCATGGAGCTCGACGCTGGGCGGATGTTGCAACCGTACTGGATTGCCGGGGACGCCGCCTACCGCGCCAGTGAGCTCATGGTCGTTGGCCAGGGCGTAACCTAGACACCTGGAAAGATAGTTTCAACTTCTGGTATTCCAACTCTCATATCACCATCGAGTGTGCCTTTGGCATTCTGACGGTGTAGTGGGGGGTCCTCTGGCGGCCGCTTAACTTTTCGTTGTCTTTGACCGCGCAGGTCGTCTTCGCGTGCAGAATCCTGCACAGTTTATGCATTGATGCGTGCCTCGACAGCAGACATGTGAAGTATATGTAGAGAACAGGAAAATCACTGTGCCTCTGGTAGAGAATGATGGCGGTGGTAGTACTCCCCTCTAACGTCCTGTCTCTAACGACACAAAGAGCAGCACGGTGATCGACACAGCGATTTTTGGGTATTTTGGGTGTGTGAGTGTGAAGAGTAACCCTAGATAGAAATTTCCCATCTCTACGCCCTCGCAGATTGAACTCGGGGAGAGTAAAATCTGGAACAAACAAAAGAAATGTCTGGCCAATGACAAAGAGAAGTTGAGTTCGGAGGAGGCGTGTGGTGAGAGGTGAGCAAATTGCACGAGGGAGGTATAGAGAGCGGAGTAGCACGTGAACTTTGGTGAGGAACGGACAATGCGCAAAGAAGAAAGCGGAACAATTTAAAAGGGGTGACAAAGTGCGAAGAAGAACGTCAGGATAGGAGACGAACAAATAGGAAAACGGAAAATATCGATTGCAAAGGGGAAGGAGATGTGAACTAGGATGCTAGATGGGTGAAGTGTAGAGGTCAGATCATCATCTTGTCCAGTGACGAAGGCTAATTCTTATGACAACATTAAAAATTAAAGCATGCTTTAGGGTAGTTGTTTGTTTCGTACGTCTTTAAAAGAGTCTCTTATGACTGAACTAAAGGTTAAGGTCGGGGTAAGGGTCGAGTCCCCACATTTTTAGACGTTGGAGCCGTCGTAGCTACGTAGAGACTCGTACGACGGGACCGTGCTCCCGCTCTTGGCCTCTCATGATGCCGCGGCCGCGATCTTTTACCCTGGGGAGATGTACGTGATAGCTCTCGCCGGAAAAGAAGTCTCGTAGCAAAGGACTTCGGCGACGGCCGATCTACGCGCGTTGATTGCTGTTGCTTTTGGGCGACAACGCGCTCTAGTCCTCCAGGCTGGCAACGTCACCATCAATAATCCAACTGTGCAGCGTGACGGAGCGGGTCTTTGGGCCAAGCGGCGAGAGTTTAAGGCGAACATAACAGCGTTTGGTTTCCTTTCTGGAACAAACAACTGGGCCCCGGCGAACAGCTCCCATCGGGGAAGCAGCTCGAGGATCATCAAGTAGAGCATAACTCCAGCTCACAAGATAACAGTCCTCTTCCCACCACGCCCTCCCATTTTCGGTTCATACTACCCCAACTCCAGCCCTCCTGCAAAGTGCATCTACCTCCGACACACCACACCGCCATCGTGATAGACGACGACGACGACGAATATTCGAGCGCGGCTGGCACGGAACGCCCCCTAGTCCAAGCAGGTCTCGATGATAAGGTAATCAAGGAGCAGGCCGACAGCAACTTCATCTCCTGCCAAGACAAGGAGGTCGTACTACTTGGCGATCGTCCGAGCATGGACAACGCCGCGGACGAGCTGAGGGCCGCCATCTGTGGCGGTGTCAGGTCGCCCCGAGTCTCGGCTGCAGTCGTGGCGGCGGCTCGTAAGATTGATGGTGCCATTTGCGACAAGGTGCCGAAAGTCTTCTTCGACTCCGGGCTGGTGACGCGCCGGGGACCCTCTTGGGCGTGCCGCCTCACCTCGGTGCCATTCCAAGTGTACAAGCAGGACCGCTCGAAGATTGTCTACGAGTACAAGGGCGCTGCAGCGCGAGACCAAATGGCCGCCGCCTCCGTCCATCCAAGTACGACGTCTGCATGTCAAGGCGCCGTGTCGCCTTTGTGAACTTCGAGGACGGCGAGCCTAAGAGGGTCTGCGAGGACTTCGGCCTAGCCTGCTGCCCATGCGCAAATCCCGAGTGCTTCGGCACGAATGGTGCGTGGCACACGGCGCCGGTCAAAAGTAAGGACTGGCTTTTCCACACGTCCGCACCCAAGACCTCGTCCAACCTAAGTGCCCAGCCCGTCCTCGCTATTTCCTCGGAAGCAGTTATCACAGAAGGACAAGACCACCAACAGTCTCAAGGTGGCCAAGGAGACCCAGCAGCGGCGCGCTGTCGCCGCCGAGCGCGAGCGAAACTTGGCCCACGCCGAGGCTCTCGATGCCGAGACGGGGTTGGCCATGAGGCGGGGCGTCTTGAGACCGAGCGAAAGTACCATGACGAGGTTACACGTCGGGAGGAGCGACTCTGGGTCCGGAACGAGCGCCAAGTTGCCGCGAGGGAGAAGCAGTACGACCGCGGTGCTGCGAAGTTGCAGCAGTCCATCGGCGAGCTCAACGCGACCAAGGCCCAGTCAAAGGAGGCGGTAGGACTGGCTGCGGTGGCGGCCAAGGTGCGAACGAGGAGGCTAGAGAACAGTAATTTCGACTGTGTTACCCTTCAGCAGAGCGATGGGTAGTGGTAGTCTGCCCTCGAATCTGTCTCCTAGAACGAGGAAAGCCGGTGTGAATAACACAGCGTTTTCTTAAATCAAAAAGTGCTAAAGTTAAGGGAACTAACCCTAGGATAGGGGATACTAACCCTAATTCAAATATTCTATCTCTACGCCCTCACAGATTGAACTCGGTGAGCGAAATCTGGATCAAACTAAGCAGGAAGCGACTTGCCATCGACCAGAACATAGAGTGTGTTCTGGACGGAGTCGTACGGTGGAAGAGTAGCAGAAAGAGTAACTTGATGGGATGGTGGTGAAGACGATGTAGAGTAAACACCGTAGCGTTTTTGAACTTGTGGAATAAATTGCGTGGAAGAAGCTTGGGAAAGTGATCAGCGACCTGGTAGTGAGTAGGACACCAGAGAGGACGAATGACCGAGTTGGCCTGGTAGTCACGAATGCGAAATTCTCGTAAGTTGATATGACGAGAGGGAGCACTGACTTTAGGGTGATTAGCGACATGTAATGCGCTAGCGTTATCAATAAGCAGGGGAATAGCGTGAGCTTGATCACGTGAAAACAAATAAGGGTGAGAGGAGAAGAGTTTGTGGAACCACTGACATTCATCGGCGGCTGCGCTGGCGGCGATGAGTTCGGCTTCCATGGTGCTTTTGGCAGTAAGAGTTTGGCGTTTGCTAGACCAGAATACGAGACTGCCAAAGACGAAAATACATGCACCAGAATGAGATCTTAAGCGAGGGTCAGAACGGTCAGCGAAACTGGCATCAGTAAAACAAATAATGGGCGAACGAAGATGATGCAGTTCAGAATATGTGCTGATCAGATGCTGAATAAAGGGCGTAATAGAGGGGCTGTCGGATGAATAGTCGAGAGATTCATCCAGAGTACCCTTCAAATAGCGAAGTAAAAGAAAACATATAAGTGCAGAAGGTGGGTCTGCTCAGGGTTGTGCATACCCTTGCAGCATTTGTTGCACAAAGTAGTAATATCTGGGCGACATGTGACAGACATGTAAATACTAATGCCACAGTAGTGAGGAAAATTTTTCGCGTAATATTTCCAAAGTAGGAGCCAAGTCTGAGAGAAGCTTAGAATGAGCTTTCTGAGTGAGAATGTCCGAGTAGGGGACGTCCATAGTATGGAGGTTGAGTTTATGCTCGGCGAGCATCTTGTTTATCTTTGCGGCTACATTCATAGTGAGGTGACCAGCGGGGACATTGTAGTGTACATCGATACCAAGGAAGGATCTGATGTTATCGTGCCAAGTACCTTTGCCATATTCCTTCTCCAGAGCGGTGCGAAGAGATGTAATTTTGGCAGTGTTGGTACCAGTGATCAATAGGTCATCGACTGAGACGGATAGGAGAGCCCATCTGTTGATAGATCGATCCCAACTGATATAGAGGCAAGTGTCGACTTGTGAGCGTTCGAACTCATGTTGTCGAAGAAACGAGTCGAGCTTAATGTTCCACAACAAAGCTGACTGTTTGAGGCCATAGAGAGCCTTGACGAGTTGGAGAGCGAGCTTGGACTCTGGATGCTTCTTCTGTATCTGCTGGATAAGGTTTTGCGAGACACACGTATTCCTCGATGTAAGTCAATCCATACCGGGCGATCGAGTGCTGATTGGATGAATGCCTGGGGAATGTCCGCTTGCTCGACCGGGAGCTTGTGCTTCACAGCGATGGCGAGCAATAACCGGTTGGTGGCGAGCATTGCGGTTGGTGAGGATGTGGCATAAAAGTCAATGCCTACACGTGCCAAGAAACCTCGGGCAACTAGACGAGCTTTATAGCGGTCTGGGGTGCCGTCAGCAAAATACTTGATCTTCAGCACGAGTTTCGTCGAGATAGACGAACGGTCTGGCGGTAAAGGCTCAAGCTCAAAGACGCCGTTGGAGCACAAGCCTTCAATTTCCTTGCGAATCGAGGCGACATGCTTGAGCTTATCTTCTTCACCGGGTCCTTTGAGTTCGACAATCTTCTCAGGCTCATAGACAATATTTTCAGCAGTCACGAGTTGTAACACGACATGGTCGATGTGCTGCAAGTCATAGTCCATGACTTCTTGAAGAATGTCTTGGTTCGGATCACTTTGACTTAGAAAGAGGTGTCCGAGTTCGCCAGAATCATGCATGAAGGCATGTCTGTGACGAGAAGCTAAGTGGTAGTGCTGATGCGCTGAGATGTCCCATAAAAGAGAGGAGCTCATACAACAGAATTCTTGGTTCCATTGACGCGCATAGTACTCTGCCGGTGACAGTTCGTCGTGGCACACATAGTTCTCGAGAACAGAATTGTCGTTGTCCAGGTGGTCGACCAATACAGATGAGCGGTACGGCTTCCTTGGAAAGTCAACGTACAAGAGTTCTGCGTCGGTTTCTCTCTGCAGATCCAGTGCAGTGCCGCCCATGATACCATAGTCGTGTGTCGTATTTGCTAGGAGACTTCCTTTCGGGACATCATTTGGCGGCTTAGCGTCCCTTCTAATGTTGAGATCAGATGCGATGCTGACGGCATGGCCCTGGTGCAGAGCGCTGACACTGATGAGGAACATCAATGTGCTGGACATGTTGGCTGTGGCGCGAGCCGTGGATTGCTCCTGCTGGTATTTCCAGTTGCGACCATACTCTGAAGCGATAATGCGTATGGTGGAGAGTTTTCCATCGTCGACACGTTTCACGATATAGAGTTTGTCCTTGGGAATGCGGAATCCGCGCTCGTCCTTGAGATCTGCCTTTAGTTTGTCACTCTGGTTGCTATGCACGAGAACTGGGGTAAAACCTGAATCGTCGAGAACAACCTCTAGGCGATCCTTTCGTTTGGGCATCGGAATGCTACCATCCGGCGGAGGTGGCCGGGTTCAGGTGTCTCGTCGCTGACGGGACTTGGATCAGCAGCGGTGGTTGGATCCGGTTCTTTGTGCTCGTCGTCATCGTCGGGTTTGTCATCCTGGTCGTCATCATGAATCTCGCCCTCATTTTGCGATTCCTGTCTAGCTTCCGGCATTTGCTGTTCGCTAATAGCTGGGAGCGGGTCCTCTTGCCGTGCCTCTGCTGGGATCTGCGTGAGTGCTTTGATCCGTTCGATCTCCTTGTTGCGGTTGACTGGCATGTCTGCATCAACGTGGAAGTCGTTAGAGGTGACGATTTTTCCATATCGCCCCTGATGTACAAGCAGGATAGAGCTATGAACATCACGGATAAATCGGTCCGTGCCGGGGAGGTTCGGGACGTAATTGTTGCTATTAAGATAGGAGGCGGAGACGCTGGAGGGTTCCAGCTTGTGACTTTGAGGATAGACAAAGGTGACAGGTTCGCCAAAGGGAAGGAGCTTCAAGAGCGGTGCCATGGGTGACATGATGCGCCGGGGGACGGTGCAAGGCATGTTGGTGCGCGAGGGCAGTCCATGAGAGCGCTGGTTGTCGGCTTGGATCTTATGCAGCAGAGCAAATGGGTGATAATACTCGGCGGCAATGGGCTTTCCTTCGATGCGGACACTGCGCAGGTTGAGGAGGCGAACTACAGTGCCTCGGGTGTTTTCCTTAATGATGTTTTCCGCGAAGTTCCGCTGGTGTAGGTGGCGACCAATGATTTGAAACTGGATACCGAGTTGCACCTTGAGCGGGTGGAATGCTTCGGAGCGGAAGGTGGAAAATGCATCGGACGAGATGATTTTCACATTTACATCGAATTCGACCTTAATCACATTGACCACGTAGAGGATGCCAGCCAGAACGTCCTGCGCGTCTAGTTTCCTCAGGAAGTATACCCATTTGTGTGCTGAGATAATACACACAAAATGCATGATGTAACGAAAGCCACCATAGCATTTGGTAATGCTCGGGTATGATACATCCATATGGAGATGTTGGCCAGGAGCATAGGCTAGTTCATCCTGTGACCAGGAAGTGTTCTTGTGACTAAAGCTGACATGCGATTGACAGCGCTTGCATTCGCTGCAGTCTTGCAGATACCGATCATCACCTGGGCGGAGATTCGTTACATTAGCGGCAATCGTGCGGCGAAGAATCTCTGGTTGCTGGTGGTGTATGCGGTGCCAGCGAGTGACCAAAAGCACTCTTTTGGCGTGCTGAATGGTGCCGGGCTTGTGCAAGGGGGGCAGAGCGGCAGTCGAAGCGCTGGGGGGGCTGGGTCGCTTGTCAACTCGGACTTTAGCAACGGTTGCCTCGGCAAGGAGCGTCTCGAGGTTTTTCGATTTGCTTGGCTTGCGGATCGCATCATGGTGAGCATCTGCTACGGCATTGAAGAGGGAGGTGAGGTTGAGGTCCTCCTCTGCTAAGAGACGGCTGGAGATGTTCAGGAAGAATTCTGCAACCTGGTTGATGTCTCCGGGGCTGGGGATGCCATTGCGTATTGTTGCCCATTCGATGTGAAAGTTCACGTGGTGGTGCGATTCGTGGAGTGCGAGGACAGCGCTGTACTTTGCCTGCAGCATGTTGTGCGGGACGGCGTTGGCCAGTGCCTTAAACGCGAAGTACGGCGGGTGCTGTTGGAACAGGCGGAGCAGTTCCGGGTCCGAGTGGTGTCCAAACTTTGCGATTTCGTTGAGAGTCGCATAGCGGATGTGGTCTGGAGAGATCAGCAGCAAGGCGTTGGAGTAGCTCGTGTTGGTTGGGTACGAGCCAGTGACCGAGTAGCACTTGGTGCTTTTCTGAAGCGTGTCTCCGATGTGGCCGACATAGTCCGCGTAAGTGGGACGTGCTATGGACATTATAAGTCCCTTGGGGTCGTCGAGAGTAATACGCCCTCGTGAGTCTATCGCGGCAAAGTCAGGATGCGAGCGATTCACGTAGTGAACCCAAGTGGAGGGGCGCGAGCAGCTGTGAGAGGCTGCCAAGGAGGTGGTGTAGGCGACGACCAGAACGGCGGTGCCCTTGGGAACATCAAGGGAAAAGGCGTGCTTTGGGGAGATGACTGCGGATTGGTGGGAACAGTCCAATATCCGAGGGGGGCTGGAATGTAGGGTGAGTGAGGCGCGCGGGAAGTAGCCACATGCGACGGTAGTAGCGACAGTGCCGGTGATGGCTCCATCCAAATGATAAGACATTGAGACTCTGAGGCATGAAACAGCGGAGAGTGTTCCAAGCGGCGAGAGTTGGATGTTACGACAGGCGGTTGTGCAGCAATGCGAAAACCGGGAGATGGGAGATGTTGGTCATGGTAGAGTAGGGCAGCAATGCGAAAACCAGGAGATGGGAGATGTTGGTCATGGTAGAGTAGGGAATGCCATCGGCGTCTAGACCTAGATGCGTGAAGGGCCTGGTGAAGCGCGCAAGCATTTAACAGACGCGTGCATTTTCGGAAATCGAGAGTTTAGAGGCGTTGGCGGGTTTGTAGGAAAAGGTGGCCTTGTGCTGGTAATAAGCCAAGGTGGAGCGGGTCACGGTGCCACGAAGGGCGGGTTTGGCGATCCAGAGATCGTCGGGGATAGTGGGACTGGGGTCCAGGAGGGGAACCATGCTCGGAGGAGATGTTAACCAAGGAGAAGAGGTTGTAATCTGTCCCTTACCCTGATCGCCGACTGCGGTTGCGATGGAGGACGGTGCCTCATGAATCATGAGCCTTGCGAGGGCATCCGCCCTCCCGGCGTAGGTTGGCACCTATTCGCCTCCCGGGCGGGCCGGTTGGCAGCCGGAACGTTCGCAGTGGGACGGGGTATGGCCGGGGGGCGAAGACGGAAGGTTATAGACGAGTTTGTCAGTCACATCGCGGTCTCCTCGTCGCATGGCGACAAGCTTGATGGTCACTCTCCGCCGACCGACCTTTCGGCGCTCCTCGTCTACAGGCCCGTGATTCCGGACTGGCTCCTGTCGGTCCGGCCTGGCTCCCATGCTCGGGGAGGTCGGAAGTTAGTTAGTTAGTTAGTAATCGGTGAGCGGGTGTCGGGCATAGACAGCGAGATAGCGGGTCTTGCTTATGACGTCGCCAAAAGCGGAGGCATTGTAGACACCGGAGTGTCTGAAGTAACCTAAGCGCTGATAGCATTTGGCGAGTTGGGTGTACTCGTGATGAGTTCGGGGGTTGGGAGGTACGTTCTCGACAATGGCGTAGGTCGGGAGCGTGCAACGAACAAAGCGGATTTGTTCTTTGACGAAAAGGCCGGCGGTCACCGGAGTGGCATAGCCGTCGTATTCTTTCATTACACTCAGATGTTGACATGGCAGTGTGAAAACTGCTAAGTCAAAATGAGGTATTCGTATTTTGCCGGTTTGCAGAGCGGCAATGAGCTTTCTTAGATCCGCATAATGCTGCGCGTGCGGGAAGAGTTGTGGCGCGCGCGCGCATCATAGGGTGAATTTCACAGGTGACCACGACAGTAATACGTTTGTCGAAGCGTTTGCGAAAAGAGGTGAAGCCTTCTTGGTGGAGTCCACCTGCAATAATAGCTGTTTTTAGCGGAGGGGGTTGTGCTTGCACAGAGAGGTCCGCTGAGCCAGTGAATGCATATTGGACGACAGTACGCGGGAGGCTAATGAGTTCCGAGAGAAATATTGAATGATGCTGTAACTTTGCGAAATCTAACATATGGGATTGCAAGCGTGTCTTTGCGACATGCTGCGTGATGTGTGCGAGCTCATCCTTGAGTGACATTCGCGTTCCGGTGTGAAAATTAAGCACAGCGCGGAATGTTTGCTTTAGATGAGACGGCAGGGACAACAGGCCATTGGTTTGGCGATTGGCGAGAACTACTGCTGTTTTGCCTAGAAGCGTCTTATAATCGTGGGGATCTGCGGTCGACGTGTTCATAAGCTCGTAGAGGTATGGTTCGTGTGGCAATGGCGGGTCGGTTGCTTGTACGTTCAGAGCTTTGAGCTGAGATGTCGCTATAACCTGTAGACCTTTTCTTGAATTGCGGAACGACCAGAAAGACGAGATATAAAACGTAACCTGTTGAGTCTTTTATATCCTTGAGACAGAAAATCTGAACTAGGGTTAGTACCCCCTGTTCTAGGGTTAGTTCACTTAACTTTGCCACCTTTTGATTTAAGAAAACGCTGTGTTATTCACACCGGCTGTCCTCGATTAAGAGACAGATTCGAGGACAGACTACCACAGTTCCACGCTCTGCTGAAGGGTAGCACAGTTGTGATCACTGTTCTCTAGGTATTGGGCACCAGGCCCGGTATCAGCAGAGTCCTAGGATTTCCAGACAAGTCAAGTTCACTGACGTTCCTGAACCCAAGAAAAATGCCAACCAATCAAGAACTCCAAAAGGAGATGCGAGAACAAGCAGCTCGCTATGAAGCTCGGCATAAACAAGAGATGCAAGAACAAGAAACACGCGTGATGGCTCAAATAAGCGCTTTGTCCGCCCAAGTGCAAGCAACGCAAGCACCACCACCTGCCGTCGTTGCTGCGGCTCCGCCTCCCACTCCGGCTCAACAAGATCCCAAGCCTAAGATCAACACCTTTAGTGACCCACCAAGTGCCGTTCTCAAGTCCATGGACTCGGCGCAAGTCACACCCCAAATGCTCTCCTTTCGTGTCATGCAATTGTTCGTCGAACATCTGATGCCTGAAACAGGTATAACTCAGTATCTCCTACAGGGCTTCTACACGTGGGAATCCGTCCTGCGCGGATCTAACGATCTCGCTGACGCTCTTCTAAGCCACTGTATCGACGAATACGACAAGGACCCCGACAACCACTCTACCGCCGGGAACACGCAAGATTTCCAAGGCCGTTACGTCTACTACAAGGGTGTCTACCGCAAGTTCGGCAAGCACTTCCTGGACAACGTCTACGAGCCAAAACTCCAAGAACTCAAAGATCAATACAAGGACCCAACCGATATGACAAAAGGCAAGTTATATCCATTAACTCAACCCCTTCTCCAAGGAAAAGAAGCCGACTTCATCGTATATCTCCGCGAGACTGTACACCCCCTCTTTCGCCGTTTCCTACGTGCCGGTAGCGACTCCGTCAAGCACCCAGCATACGACAAAATCGATGCACTTGGATCCTCCTACCCGTAACCTACTAGGACTCGAATTCGTGCTTCAAGTTCGCCTCGCACTCGATAAGCATACGGGCCAGGACCACTTCCATCATGCGCGTTATGTTTACAATGCCTTTCTGGACACGCCGTTCAACACTGAAATCCATGAGCCAGCTCACTACATCGACTACATGCGCCATGTCCAGCGGCAACTCCGCCAGATCACCACGGACACCTCTCTCCAACTCCCGGACAACAAGATCCTCGAAGAAATTCACCAAATTCTTCGATTCAAGTACCCCCCAAGCTTGCTTGACTCCCGCGCCCCAACACACATCAAGGGCTTTGCACGTCTTGCTAACTGTCTGCGCACTCCCAACGATTCGCTGTTACTCGACGAAGACAAGGACGCCATCCACCACCTTCCTAAGCTCATCGCTCGCATCACCGTCATTTCGACGTTTGAGCGCAACTTTTGGGCTCACCTCAAGCCTCACCCCACTCTTAACTTCAAGCCTTTGCGCTTCGTTACGGACTTTGGTCGTCTGCCAACAAAGGACAAAGACAACCCCCGCTTTCGCTCCCGCCGTCATGGTCTCCACCTCACCGAAGACGATGATGACACCTCTCCCTCTGAAGACGACACCCCACCGGACCCCATTGAAGACACCGACCCCGTCGCCGTTTTTCTCACGGAGGCCAATCTTGATCAAGAGGAAGACAATGATCTTATTCACCAACTCCACGCCTACCGCAAGAAGCAAATTTCGCGGCACGTCAAAAAGCCCCCTCCAGGCAAAAAGCCTCCTAATCCTCGCTCCCCGTCTTACTACGACGTCAATGACAGTCCTAAGCCCAAGGCCACCCCTGTCACCCCACCGAAGAACAAGCACCGTCCCCGCGCTCCTCCTGTCACCCCTGACAAACGCGAGCACCCGCATCTTCGCAAGGTCACCTTCCCAACACAACCTCATCCACCCAAACCGTCTACTCCAGACCAACGCTTCAAGGTCCCCCTTCGTGAAGTCCGTCGCAAGCTCCAAACCATACGGAATCTTAGCCAAGCCGGTCGCCAACATACGTCCAGCTCCGAGCATATGAACAAGCTCATCAACCTCATCACCACCATTTCCGACGAGATACTTCTTTCCGAAGCCGAAACTGACGCCGCCGAATTCCTCCAGATGTTAACGTCCGATCCCCAAGACGATCAACCTGATGAGGACGAAGCCGAAACCGATGAACAAGACGACAAAGGACATCTCGGCTTCTATGACGACAAAGGTCAGCTAGACCTCTACGACGACGCCATTCCCGAAACCCAAGATGAAGAAGACTCCGCCGAAGACTACGCCAAACGTCACAGTGACTACATGCGTGCTCTCCACAAGAGTCGGCTTTTCCCTGATGGTTGCCGACGACGCCTGTGCCGACAACCACACCTTACTTCATCAGGCACCAAACCTCCAGATGACGAATTTCCCGACTTCATCCTCTATTTCCACACGAGCCGCCGATTTTATTTGTGCAACTTACACTCCACACAAGACCTCAAAGAAGGCTAGCTCCTTGCACGGCTGCAATGGCCCCGGCACTGAAACCTCGTTGATTGACGGTGGCGCATCTTTTTGCTTTACGCGCACCATTCAGAATTTTGTTCCCGAGACCATACGCCGAATTCCCGAACACACCATTCATATGGGACGAGGCACTCTTACCAGTCACTTTATCGGCGTTAAACCGTTGTATCTGCAGGCTGCAGGTCTCTCTTCAAAGGACACAAAAGACAACACAGGTTACGTTTTATATCTCGTATTTATGGTAGTCCCGCAATTCCGACAAGGTCTTCAAGTTCTTGCAACATCCCAGCTCAAAGCTCTGCACGTACAAGCAACAGACCCGCCACTGCCCCACGAGCCCTACCTTTATGAGCTCTTAAAATCCTCGACCTCAGACCCCCACAATTACGCAACACTTATAGGAAAGACCGCCGTCGTACTTGCCGCTCGCAAGCCTAACGGCCTGTTGTCCCTGCCATCCCATCCCCGGCAAACATTCGCCACTGTGGTTAGCTTTCACACAAGAAAACGAATGTCACTCCAAGATGAGATTGCACACATCACACAGCATGTCGCAAAGACACGCTCAAAATCGCACACGCTTGACTTCGCGAAGTTACATAATAATTCCATGTATCTTACCGAGCTGCTCAACATCCAATCTCCTGTCGTCCACTACGCCTTCAATGGCTCCGCAGACCTCTCTGTGCAAACACAAACCCCTCTGCTCAAAACAGCCATTATTGCAGGTGGACTTCACCAGGAAGGTTTCGACACTTTTCGCAAACGATTCGACAAACGCCTAACTGTCGTAGTCACCTGTGAAATCAACGATATCCTGCGCACCCGTGCGCAACACCTCTTCCCGCATGCCAAGCACTATGCGGACCTCAGAAAACTCAATGCCGCACTCCAAACCGGCAAAATACGACTCCCTACATTCGACCTGGCAGTTTTTACACTGCCCTGCCAACATCTGAGTGCAATGAAAGACTACGACGGTTATCACACTAAGGTCACCGCCGACCCTTTTGTCAAAGAACAACTCCGCTTCGTTCGTTGCACGCTCCCGACCTATGCCATTGTCGAGAACGTCCCTCCCAACCCCCGAACTCACCATGAGTATGCTCAACTCGCCAAAGGTTATCAGCGCTTAGGCTACTTCCGCCACTCCGGCGTCTACAATGCCTCTGCTTTTGGTGATGTCATCAGCAAGACACGCTATCTCGCTGTGTATGCCCGGCACCCGCTCACCGGCTACAACCTCGAGAAAACCGCCTCTCCTTGGTTAACCTCGCCTCCGAGCATGGTTCCTCTCCTGGATCCCAGTCACACCATCCCTGACGATCTCTGGATCGCCAAACCCGCCCTTCGTGGTACAGTGCCCCGTTCCACATTGGACTACTACCAGCACAAGGCCACCTACTCCTACAAGCCCGCAAACGCCTCGAAACTCTCGATTTCCGAGAATGCCCGCATCTGCCAAATGCTCGCACGTCTCACCAAGCCCTTCACGGATCTCGGTCTAGATGCCGACGGCACCCCCTACGCCACAATGGCGTCCATTTCCAACCTACTGGTTTTCACGCTCCTGCACAACCATTTGTCGCAACACCCCACTCTCGCCGCTTGGAACACCATCCGCTGTTTTCATGCCTCAGAGTCTCAATGTGCTTACCATTTGGATGGAGCCATCACCAGCACCGCCGCTACTGCCGTCGCCTGTGGCTACTTCCCGCGCGCCTCCCTCACCCTCCATTCCAGGCCCCCTAAGACTTTGGACTGTTCCCATCAACCCGCAGTCTTCTCCCCAACGCACTCCTTTTCCCTGGATGTTCCCAAGGGCACCGCCTTTCTGGTCGTCGCTTACACCACCTCCTTGGCCGCCGCTCACAGCTGTTCGCGCCCGTCCACTTGGGTCCACTATATGAATCGTTCGCATCCTGGCTTTGCCGCGATCGACTCACAAGGGCGAATTGCTCTCGATGACCCCAAGGGACTCGTAATGTCCAAAGCACGTCCCACTTACGCGGACTATGTCGGCCACATCGGAGACACGCTTCAGAAGAGCACCAAGTGCTACTCGGTCACTGGCTCGTACCCAACCAACACGAGCTACTCCAATGCCTTGCTGCTGATCTCTCCAGACCACATCCGCTATGCGACCCTCAACGAAATCGCAAAGTTTGGACACCACTCGGACCCGGAACTGCTCCGACTATTCAAACAGCACCCGCCGTACTTCGCGTTCAAGGCACTGGCCAACGCCGTCCCGCACCACATGTTGCAGGCAAAGTACAGCGCTGTCCTCGCATTCCACGAATCGCACCACCACGTGAACCTTCACGTCGAATGGGCTACAATACGCAATGGCATCCCCAGCCCTGGAGACATCCACCAGGTTGCAGAATTCTTCTCAGCCATCTCCAGCCGTCTCCTAGCAGAGGAAGACCTGAACCTCACCTCCCTCTTCAATGCCGTTGCAGATGCTCACCATGATGCGATCCGCAAACCAAGCAAATCGACAAACCTCGAGACGCTTCTTGCCGAGGCAACCGTTGCTAAGATCCGAGTCGACAAGCGACCCAGCCCCCCCAGCGCTTCGACTGCCGCTCTGCCTCCCTTGCACCAGCCCGGCACCACTCAGCACGCCAAAAGAGTGCTTTTGGTCACTCGCTGGCACCGCATACACCACCAGCAACCAGAGATTCTTCGCCGCACGATTGCCGCTAATGTAACGAATCTCCGCCCAGGTGATGATCGGTATCTGCAAGACTGCAGCGAATGCAAGCGCTGTCAATCGCATGTCAGCTTCCGTCACAAGAACACTTCCTGGTCACAGGACGAACTGGCCTATGCTCCTGGCCAACACCTCCACATGGATGTGTCATACCCGAGCATCCACAAGTGCTACGGCGGATTTCGCTATATCATGCACTTCGTGTGTATCATCTCAGCACACAAATGGGTCTATTTCCTACGGAAATTAGACGCACAAGATGTTCTGGCCGGCATCCTCTATGTGGTTAAATCAAAGTCGAATTCGATGTCCATGTGAAGATCATATCCTCTGACGCATTCTCGACTTTTCGCTCTGAAGCCTTCCACCCTCTCAAGGTGCAGCTTGGTCTCCAATTCCAAATCCTTGGTCGCCACCTCCACCAGCGGAACTTTGCTGAAAACATTATAAAGGAAAACACCCGAGGCACCGTGGTTCGTCTTCTCAACCTTCGCAGTGTACGCATCGAAGGAAAGTCTATTGCCGCTGAGTATTATCACCCATTTGCTCTCCTGCATAAGATCCAAGCCGACAACCAGCGCTCTCACGGCCTGCCTTCGCGCACGCACATGCCATGCACCGTTCCCCGGCGTATCATGTCGCCCACGGCACCGCTCTTGAAGCTTCTCCCCTTTGGCGAACCTGTCACTTTTGTCTACCCTCAAAGTCACAAACTGGAACCCTCCAGCGTCTCTGCCTCTTACTTTCATAGTAACAACTATCTCCCGAACCTCCCCGGTACGGACCGATTTATCCGTGATGTTCACAGCTCTATCCTGCTTGTACATCAAGGGCGATATGGAAAAATCGTTACCTCAAACGACTTTCACGTCGACGCGGACATGCCAGTCAACCGAAACAAGGAGATCGAACGGATCAAAGCACTTGCACAGATCCCACCAAAGGCACGACAAGAGGACCCGCTACCAGGCATAAGCGAACAGCAAATGCCGGAAATTAGACAGGAATCAAAAAATGAGGGCGAGACTCACGAAGACGAGCACGATGACCAACCTAGCGATGACGACAACCACAAAGAACAGGATCCAACTCCCGCTGCAGATTCAAGTCGCGTCAGCGACGCGACGCATGAACAGGATTTTTCGTTCCTCAACCGGCCACCTCCACCGGATGGTAGCATTCCGATGCCCAAACGAAAAGATCGCCTAGAGGTTGTTCTCGACGATTCAGGTTTTACTCCAGTTCTCGTGCATCGCAACCAGAGCGATAAACTCAAAGCAGATCTCAATGACGAACGTGGATTCCGCATCCCTAAGGATCAACTCTACATCGTGAAACGTGTTGACGATGGAAAACTCTTCACCAGACGCATTATCGCCTCAGAGTATGGTCGCAACTGGAAATACCAGCAGGAGCAATCCACGGCTCACGCCACAGCCAACATGTCCAGCACATTGATGTTCCTCATCAGTGTCAGCGCTCTGCACCAGGGCCACGCCGCCAGCATCGCCTCTGCTCTCAACATTCGAAGAGAAGCTAAGCCGCCTAATGATGTCCCGAAAGGATGTCTCCTAGCAACTACCACACAAGACTATGGTATCATGGGCGGCACCGCACTGGATTTGCAGAGAGAAACCGACGCGGAACTCTTGTACGTTGACTTCCCAAGGAAGCCATACCACTCGTCTGTGTTGGTTGACCACCTTGATAACGATAGTTCTGTTCTCGAGAACTACATGTGCCATGACGAAATGTCACCGGCAGAGTACTATGCGCGTCAATGGAACCAAGAATTCTGTTGTATGGGTTCCTCTCTTTTGTGGGACATCTCCGCGCATCAACACTACCATCTAGCTTCTCGTCACAGGCATGCCTTCATGCATGATTCTGGCGAACTCGGACACCTCTTCCTAAGTCAAAGTGAGCCGAATCAAGATATTCACCAAGAAGTAATGGACTATGATTTGCAGCACATCGATCATGTCGTGTTACAACTTGTGACCGCGGAAGATATTGTCTATGAGCCTGAAAAGATTGTCGAACTTAAAGGACACAGCGAAGAAGATAAGCTAAAGCATATTGCTTCGATTCGCAAGGAAATGGAAGGATTGTGCTCCAATGGTGTATTCAAGCTTGAGCCTATACCACCAGACCGTTCGTCTATCTCGACGAAGCTCGTGCTGGAGATCAAGTATTTTGCCGACGGCACTCCAGACCGCTACAAAGCTCGTCTAGTCGCCCGAGGTTTCTTGGCACGTGTAGGCATTGACTTTTATGCCGCATCTTCACCAACCGCAATGCTCGCTACCAACCGGCTACTGCTCGCCATCGCCGTGAAGCACAAGCTCCCTGTCGCGCACGCGGACATTCCTCAGGCATTCATCCAATCTGCACTCGATCGCCCGGTATGGATCGACTTTCCTCGAGGAATACGTGTCTCGCCAAATCTTATCCAGCAGATACAGAAGAACCATCCAGAGTCGAAGCTCGCTCTCCGACTCGTCAAGGCTCTCTATGGCCTCAAACAGTCAGCTTTGTTGTGGAATATTAAGCTCGACTCATTTCTTCGACAACATGAGTTCGAACGCTCACAAGTCGATACTTGTCTTTATATCAATTGGGATCGATCTATCAACCAATGGGTATTACTATCCGTTTCAGTCGATGACCTATTGATCACTGGTACCAACACTGCCAAAATTGCGTCTCTTCGCACCGCTCTGGAGACCGAATATGGCAAGGGTACATGGCATGACAACATCCGATCCTTTCTTGGCATCGATGTCCACTACAATGTCTCCGCTGGTCATCTCACTATGAATGTTGCAGCGAAGATCAACAAGATGCTTGCTGAGCATAAGCTCAATCTACATAGCCTAGACGTCCCCTATTCGGACATCCTCGTCCAAAAACCTTCCAATAAACTTCTCTCCGACTTGGCTCCTACCTTAGATGTATTACGCCAAAACTTCCCTTTCTACTGTGGCACCAGCATTTATTTGTCTGTCACATGTCGGCCGGACATCACCACCTTGTGCAACAAATGCTGCAAAGGGATGCACAACCCCGACCAAACACACCTTCTGCACTTATATGTTTTACTTCGCTATTTAAAGGGCACTCCGAATGACTCCCTTGACTATTCATCCGACAGCCCGTCTATTACCCCCTTTATTCAGCATCTGATCGCTCACTATCCTGAACTGCATCATCTTCGTTCACCTATTATCTGTTTTACTGATGCAAGCTTTGCTGATCGTTCTGACCCTCGCTTACGATCCAATTCTGGTGCATGTATATTCGTCTTTGGCAGTCTCGTATTTTGGTCTAGCAAACGCCAGACTCTCACCGCCAAGAGCACCATGGAAGCTGAACTCATCGCCGCCAGCGCGGCTGCTGATGAATGTCACTGGGTCAACAAGCTTTTCTCCTCCCACCCCTATCTGTTTTCGTGTGATCAAGCTCACGCTATCCCCTTGCTTATTGACAACGCTAGTGCACTACATGTCGCTAATCATCCTAAGGTCAGTGCCCCTTCTCGTCATATCAACTTACGAGAACTCGCATTCGCGACTACCAAGCTAACTCGATCATTAGACCTCTCTGGCGTCCTACTCTCGACCAGGTCGCTGATCATTTTTTGAAGCTCCTTCAACGCAACTTATTTCACAAGTTCAAAAACGCCTACGGCGTTCACTCCACTTCATCCTCCCCACCATCGCACCAAGTTACTCTTTCAGCTACTCTTCCACCGTACGACTCTGTCCAGAACACTCTCTACATTCTTGTCGATGGTAAGACGCTTCCCGCTTAGTTTGATCCAGATTTCGCTCCCCGCGTTCAATCTGTGAGGGCGTAGAGATAGAAAATCTGAACTAGGGTTAGTACCCCCTGTTCTAGGGTTAGTTCACTTAACTTTGCCACCTTTGATTTAAGAAAACGCTGTGTTATTCACACCGGCTGTCCTCGATTAAGAGACAGATTCGAGGACAGACTACCACCGTTCTCACGCTCTGCTGAAGAGCAACACAGTTGTGATTACTGTTCTCTATATCCTTTGAGGAGAGACCTGCGGCCTGCAAATACAACGGTTTGACACCGATGAAGTGGCTGGTTAAGGGGCCTCTTCCCATACGTATGGTGTATTCGGGAATCCGTCGTATGGACTCGGGAACAAAGTGTTGAATTGTGCGAGTGAAGCAAAATCATGCGCCACCGTCAATTAAAGAAGTTTCAGTGCCGGGTCCATTGCATCCGTGCAGCGAGTTGGTCTTCTTGGATGTCTTTCCTGGAGTGTAAGTGGCACAAAGAAAATCTGCGACTCTGGGTGAGATTGTTGATGAGGTCGGGAAATTCGTCATCGTGAGGCTTGGTGCCTGATTGAGCAAGATGTGGTTGGCGGCACAGGCGTCGTCGGCAACCATCAGCGAAAAAGCTGACTCTGGCGTAGAGCACATGTAGTCGCTGTGACGTTGTGCGTAGTCTTCGGCGGAGTCATCTTCATCATGGATTTCGGGGATGGTGTCGTCGTAGAGGCCTAGCTGTCCGTGGTCATCATAGAAACCGAGGTGGCCTTGGTCAGATTTTTCGTCAGTTTCGCCTCATCAGGCGTATCATCATGAGGATCGGACGATGGCACCTGAAGAAACTCCGCGGCATCGCAGTCTGCTTCGGAGAGAAGTATCTCGTCGGAGATAGTGGTGATGAGGTTGATGAGCTTGTTCATGCGCTCGGAGTTGGACGTATGTTGGCGACCGGCTTGGCTCGGGTTCGGTATGGTTTGGAGCTTGCGACGAACTTCACACGAAGGGGGACCTTGAATCGTTGGTCAGGAGTAGATGGCTTTGGTGGATGCGGCTGTTTGGGAAAGGCGACCTTGCGAAGGTGCGGGTGCTCGCGTTTGTCGGGGGTGACAGGAGAAGCACGGGGGTTTTGCTTGTTCTTCGTTGGGGTGACAGGGGGAGCCTTGGGCTTAGGGCTGTCATTGACGTCATAGTACGACGGGGAGCGAGGATTGGGAGGCTGTTTGGGGGGAGGCTTCTTGGGATGGCGGGTGAGCTGCTTCTTCCTATAGGCGTGAAGATGTTGGATGAGATCATTGTCGTCATCTTGGTCGAGGTTGGCTTCCGTGAGAAAGACGGCAACAGGGTCGGTGTCTTCATGGGGTGTGTCATTGGGATCCGGAGGGATGTCGTCTTCAGAGGGGTTGTCATCTTCATCATCTTCGTGAAGTGAAGACCATGGTGGCGGGAGCGGGAACGTGGATTATCTTTGTCCTTAGTCGGTAGACGACCAAAGTCAGTGACGAATCGCAACGGCTTGAAGTTCAAGGTGGGATGAGGCTTAAGGTGAGCCCAAAAGTTGCGCTCGAAGGTGGAGATAACCGTGATGCGGGCGATGAACTTGGGAAGATTGTTAATAGCTTCTTTGTCTTCGTCGAGTAATAGCGAGTCGTTTGGCGTACGTAGACAATTGGCAAAACGCGCGAAACCCTTGATATGCGTTGGGGCGCAGGAGTCAAGCAAGCTCGGGGGTTTCTTAAAGCGGAGGATTTGGTGGATTTCCTCGAGGATCTTGTCGTCGGGAAGTTGGAGAGAGGCATCGTTGGTGATTTGGCGGAGTTGCTCCTTGACATGACGCATATAATCTATATAGTGCGCTGGCTCGTGAATCTCTGGGTTGAACGGCGTGTCCAGGAAAGCATTATAAACATAATGCGCCTGGTGGAAGTGGTTCTGGCCCGTGTGCTTGTCAAGTGCGAGGCGAACTTGGAGCACAAATTCGAGTCCTATCGGATGGGAAGATCCGAGTGCGTCAATTTCGTCGTATGCTGGGTGCTTGACGGAGTCGCTACCGGCATGTAGGAAACGGCGAAAGAGGGGGTGCACGGTCTCGCGGAGGTACACGATGAAGTCGGCTTCTTTTCCTTGGAGGTGATGTTGAGTGATCGGATACAACTTTCCTTTCGTCGTATCGGTCGTGTCCTTGTCTTGGTCTTTAAGTTCTTGGAGCTTAGGCTCGTAGACGTTCTCCAAGAAGTGTTTACCGAACTTCCGGTAGACGCCTTTGTAGTAGACGTAACGGCCTTGGAAATCTTGCGTGTTCCCTGCTGTAGCGTGGTGGTCGGGGTCCTTGTCGTATTCCTTGATGCAGTGGCTGAGAAGAGCGTCAGCGAGATCATTAGATCCGCGCAAGACGGATTCCCACGTGTAGAAGCCCTGCAAAAAGTATTGCGTTATGCCTGTTTCAGGCATCAGATGTTCGACGAACAACTGCATAACGCGAAACGAAAGCATTTGGGGTGTGACTTGCGCGGAGTCCATTGACTTGAGGACGGCGCTAGGTGGGTCACTAAAGGTGTTAGCCTTGGTCTTGGGGTCTTGTTGAGCTGGAGTGGGGGGTGGAGCCGCAGCAGCGACGGCAGGTGGCGGTGCTCCGTGCGTAGCTTGCATTGTTCTCAGCATATCGCGAAGATCTTGAGTGACTTGTTGGTGGTTGGCTTGCATGTTGGTCATCTCTTTCTGATGCCTTGCCTCTTGATCTTTTATCTCCTTTTGGAGTTCTTGATTCGTCGGCATCTTGTTTTTGGTTCAGGAACGTCAGGGAGCGGAACTCTTCTGGAAAACCTGGGACTCTGCTGATACCGGGACAGGTGCCCAATACCTAGAGAACAGTAATTTCAACTGTGTTACGCTTCAGCAGAGCGATGGGCAGTGGTAGTCTGCCCTCGAATCTGTCACCAGTGGTAGTCTGCCCTCGAATCTGTCACCTAAAACGAGGACAGCCGGTGTGAATAACACAGCGCTTTCTTAAATCAAAAAGTGCTAAAGTTAAGGGAACTAACCCTAGGATAGGGGGGTACTAACCCTAATTCAAATTTTATATCTCTAGAGCCGACTGAATAAATCGGACCCTCGGGACATGCGACAACTCAAGGACAATTACGCCGCCGTCAACCAGGAGGCGAAGCAAATGGAGATCGAGCTCGCGGCTGCCGAGGGCCGCGTCCAGGCCAAGGAGGAGTAGTTCGAGCAGGTGCAGGATCGGGTCACGGCGGGCGAGAGACATGGAGCTCTCGTCCGAACGCTTCATTCGCGACCTGCGCTCCGATATGGGCGTCTTTCACGAGACCGCCGTCGCCCTAGCGCTGGGCTACGGTGACGTCGTCGACGCGGCGACGGACGCGTCGCCGCTCGATTGCAAACATGTCGCTACCACCCACGTTCGCGTCAAACGAGGCGGCAAGACAGATAACTGGACGCTTAGCGTGTACGAGATATCCGACCAGAGCGCGGCCGGCGAGCGGCTGGCGAGGCTAAGGCGATCGCCATCGGCTCGGCGACCTGAGTCGAGCGCCCCACCTCAATCGTCAAGTTCACCACGAGCGCCACGGAGCCGACGTCGCGACGGTTCTCGAGCTCCAACAACCCTCCTTCAGAGTCAGCCAGAATAATCCACAACTCGTCGCGACCGCCGAGTATGAGGCCTTCGACACCGAGATCGCCACATACCCCCAGTTCCTCGAGATCCGGGCTGGGTCGGCGAAGCTGTCCGTCGACGGCCAGTCCACGATCCACGATGCCGCGGCCGTTCGAGCGCGGCTCTAGTCTCCGACTGACACCAATGATCCAGAGACCAAGACCATGCTCGACGCGATCCGGGCCTGGGGCCGCGGCAGCACGTTGGAGGGAGGGGCAGTCTATGCGCTACGTTGGCGACGGGCGGCGGTCAACCAGACCTCGGAGCTCTAGCTCTCGCGAAAGCCGGCAGGGCCAACATTGACCACTGTCTTATCGACAGCGTATTCGACGGCGAGCGTCACGGTATCCGTCTCGAGGTCGCAATGCATATTCTGAACAACCCTCTGCCCTTCGTCCACTCTTTGACCGCTCGAATAGTCGTGAACGACGCACACCTTGTCGCCCGGCCGAATCCGCGTCGTGAGGTGCTCGGTCAGTGCGTCCGAGATGCGAGCGAGGATAGCTTGCAACGGGCCGCCTATACGAATCGCGGGCGCGAAGTCTCGCCTACAAGAGGGTGAGCAAACATTAGAGTCGATGCTGCAGTCGAGTCCCGTGATGTTCATAATGCGCCCCAGGTCGAGCGACTTTCCCGAACGTCGTTCAAGCTTGGCGACGCAACAGACGCACTCTCTATCAGCCAGATCAGTGCGTATCTCGCGCCTGGCGGCTTTCAAGCGCTTCCACGGCGGATCCGCCGCGTCGGGAGCGTCGGTAGGCTGATCCCCGACGTGCATGGAAATTCCCATCGGCTCACACGCCGCCATCGCCGCGCCAGGCGCCCAACAGACGATCGAACGGCTCTTTGGACTTTCAAACCATTTGAAAGCCGACGAATGCGCTTTTTAACGAGGGTTTCTCGTTTTGTGTTCGAAAATGGAGGCTAGGGCCTAGTATAAAGCTCTCTTATCCGACCCTACTCTAATCGGCTTGCGTAAACGCCCATCCTTCCACTCACCCCAGTTCTGCTTTCCGCTCGACGCTCTCACCCCCGCCAATCGAAGCTGCTTTAATCAGCGCAGGCTCCGCCCTTTAACCTTCGAGTTTACTCCTAAATCCCAGCGCCGTGGCGCTGGGATGAGCCTACGCCCCATGCACCGGGCTGGCCTAGCTTCGTACTTTGCACACTTACTCAATACATCGGTGACATCAACAGCCAGCAGCGTGACGCGCCCCTTGATTGCGAGATAACTCGAACGCTGATTGGATCATTTAGTTCGCGACACGCCAGCAACCATGTAAGCCAATGAGAAAGTCGGGTTGGCTCGCAGCACGTCAGCAATCGCGCGGGGTCTCGCGAGGACACGGTGACCATGCCTCGCGGTCGGGGTGTGGTGCGGCCAAAGCATCGCAAGAACGCATAGATTGAAAGCGACAAGCGTGCTGGCGGACGGCCGAAGAAAAAACGGTCGCCACCGAGAAGCGACGGACATTATTTGAGCCGAGGAAAGGACCCAAGGCGATGCCGCACCCGACGGACCGTCGTCACGGCGCCGTGTAGTTTATAGCGAGAACTGGCGCAACTCAATGACGAAGAATCCGCGTAGCCTAGCGGCAGCGCAACCTCAACATCGCTTCGACCATCGTCACACTCTCACCATTACAAATCTACAGACCGGGACGAAAACGTGTCACTCCGATACCACCCTCGGGCTCCCAATCGTGAGGGTAGCTTTGCTTCCGCTAGCCAGATCGCCCTCCGCCGCTCATCCGAAGTCAAGTTGTCAATTAACCATTGCCTGAAGCTTCAGTCAAGGACAAAGAACCTGCCACAATACTGCTGACGACGATGTCGATTCGGCGACGACCGTCGATCCGCCAACGACGCTGTCGTTCCTGCATCCGCGCCTGCTCCTCGAGGGCCATTGTCCTAGCACTCGCGCCACGCCCTCCTTCACGACCTCCAGGTCATCAGCGTAGACACAGCGCTCAAGTCGAATCCGACTCGGGTCGACAAGCCACCGCCAGCCCGACGGCCCGACCAGGCCAACGAGGGAACACACATGGACCCACGGTGCAAGCGCTGCGGTCGCTCGAAACATAGCGACACAATTGCCGCTAGCATGCGCGGGCCGCCCACTAGCAGATGACTACTGTCGAGCGGACACAGCCCAGTACATGTTATGCTGGTTAAGATTTCGCTACTTGTGCATAATTTGGATTCCGGCGCGACGAACGTCGACAGCAGCTGGAGATGGTGCAGGGAAGCAAGGTCCGACTGCAGCCTTTTGTCCTTGATGACAGGGATTATCCTTTTTTTTTTCATTTCTTTCAGGATCTAAAATTTCCATGACCCGCGCTACAAAGAGAATCATATTTCCACCACTTCCTAAGATTACCGCGATGGCGTAGTTGCATTTAGGTTGGACATTTTTGGTTGAACTCTGAGTAGGTACATACGTAGCACACGACACGCTTGTTTTCCCCAAAGGGCAGGGCGGCCAAGATCGCTACGTTGAGCCGCTCAATATATCACTGGGAGGGGTTGCTTGGACAGACCTCACTTCCGGCGACTTCGTATCACATACTTAGCACATGACACGCTTGTTCACCCCAGACTGGCAGGGCGGCCATGATCGCTACGCTGGGGCGCTCAATACCTCTTTGAGAGGGGTGGCTCGGACAGGCCTCACTTCCGGAGACTGCGTATAAGGGTACACACACACTGCGCTTGAGGAGCAACGCGATAATGTCTAACAAGATGCACAGGATAGTGAATATGGCCCGTGATGACTCGCCCGTGATGACTCTTACAGCTTAAGCTCTGCTCATTATGTCGCAAATTAACGACGTGCGGGCATGGAGGATAGCTTCTGCATAAACCCCTCGAGGTACTAGCCATCTCTCGTGTGCCGTGCGGATGAGCACCACGAGGTTCGAGCCCTCTCTCGTGTGCCACATTGAGGTGCTCACTTGGAAATTACTACCCGGAAGTTAAAACGTGTGTAAAAGCGAGTCGAAAGGTTTGTCGACGGGTCAGTCCACAATAGTCTTTGACACGACATTATAATTTCCAGTGATTATCTGGATGCTTTCAACGGCGACTACTATGGTAAGTACGTCTCCTGGGTTTGCAACCTGTGCGCTTTGACTCACCCGGTCAGGAAGGCCATTCTATGATCAATAGTCATGCAGGTTCGGTTCCCGCTGGTGGCGCAACGGACGCACTATGAAAGGAACCCATCACATGCTGGGGAGTCAAAACTTCTGAAGCTCTAAGAATTAAAATTGCAACGTCTATCTGGCATTGAGGCGCAGTTGAAGTTACTATGCAAGTGGAGCAATGTGACGCCACACATCAAAGTTTCATCGAATGTCCACAGGCAATCAATACGACAGGTCATGCCATGATTTATAATAGAACATAGCCGCTCGAGCACTAGATATGTGAGTTATGTTTCCGCCGTTACCGTGTTCCGCTCCCGAGCATCTCATCAGACTACAGGCACGGACACGCCTGGCAGAATTCTTTTCACTTCATTTTCCACAACGAAATCCAAAGATTGTGACACAGCAACGGAACGCCTTCAATAATTCAAAAAACTGCTGCACCAAGAAACAGCTTTGTCGTGTCTTCAATTATTCATCAGGTCTAGCACCAAGGTACAATTCGATGAGGCGCGTTTGCACGTTGCGTGTAAGTGTCGAAGCAACATTCTCATCGTCTGCCCATTTTGCAACCTCTGCCCTCAGCTCTCGGTGTGATGTTGCAATGTTCGCCATCGAAGAGTATGGCAAGTGTTTAAGCGTTTTAGTAGTTGACAGCTAGCTCCAATAACAAACACAGGACTACGTCGGCCTCAGCTCGCGGCAAACCAAGCCTCCCCACGACGTTCAAAACTGTCGTCATAGCAACGAGGGTTACAATATCCTTTATCCGTGGATGTGCGCCTTGAAATAGAAATACGGAGGACTCCTGCTCCAAGAATAAAGGCAGTGCAAACCACTAAAGAAAGACGCCTTGAGCGGACCGTACATGTCCTCGTTGCTTTCTGGACACAATTAACTGCCTCATTTGATTCCAACGCGTCGCGAGGTTGACATGCAGACATCGAACACTCCCTTGCTGAAGCCAGATCAGCAGAAAGCATGTCACGCTCAGCCGTCAAATTTACAGTGAACGCAACAAGATCATCATACTTTTTTCTGAGTGCTACTATCTCTGCAAACATGGCTTCGGGAGTTCCAGGGATAGGTGCAGGGGTCACGTGCTCCAGAGTAAGCTTATCCATAAACCCCTTCCTTGCAACATCAGGATCTCCGTACTTGCCATCAGGATCTCCGTACTTGCCCGCTGCATTCATTTCGGGATAACAGAATTCCACCGTAAACTTCTTCGAGTTAATGTCCCTCTTGTCTTTGCTGCTGAAAACGCCGCTTATTGCATCTGCAAACTCATTTGACGATTTACCCTCTAGTTGGCGCACAATTAAACTGTCGAGGAATAAGCATTGCACCAAGAATTTGTCTTGACACTTTTCAGGGCTATACAACTTGGCTTGTACCAGTAGGTCTTTTTTCTTTACTTTAACTACGATGATTGTCACTTCTGTACACTCGCCTTGAACCACGACGCCGTGATTGGGTTTCACCAAGTAGCGATCAGGAGTGGTTGTTTTAACTTTAAAGGCGACAATCCCATCTGAAACATTGGTTACACGCAAAGTTGCCTGAGCCTGCATCGTGTCACTCAATGTAAACGTTAGAGTATTGTCTGGGGTGAACTCTACCGGTGGTGGCGCCATCGGCCGACTGGAATTATGAATGCACACCACCGACTAGCACCATTGGGGTATTTTCCTCTAGCTTTGTAGAAAAACTGAGTCAGCTTGACGTCATAAGGCTTGGAGAGAGAGAGATTCTGACGTTGCAGAGCATATTTCAAAATCAGGATCAGCACCCTCTGGTCCTATTCCCTGCTTCTCCGGAGGACTACTGCGCCGAGTGCGGTCGTGCGAGGGGGGGACACGTCGCCGAACCTCTCGTCTTGGGCTACGACGCGCGCCGGGGCACATCGAGACCAGCGGCACTCGTTTGAAAGCCGTCGCGAAAATCCGTCCAAACCCTAGCTCGGCACGTTTGAGGCCGCCCTGCCCGAGCGCCGAGGGCCTTTACTTACTCCGCTGAGCCACGCCGTCAGGACCTTGTTCCGGACCTGGTGTCAGCTTGGGTAAGTAAAGGCTTTCCATCGCGACCCGCTACACTCGGTCGAACACGCGAGACGCATGCCGCGAACGTTCGAGTATAGCGGTATAAAAGTGTGTATGGGCGGCTTCTCCGGATTAGCCTATTTGGACCATACACTTCTCGCTACATAAAGCTGTAGTAACCGCCACAGGCGCCCCCTTTTTAAGAAAGGACGCCGACCCCGGCGGCATTCTCAGATTCGATCGCTCGCCACAGGCGCTACCATGGCGCCGCCTCGGCGTAAATTTGGAGGCTATTTCGTCCCGGCCAGAAACGTATTCCTCGACGGTCTGGACACGGGGGAAGAGTAAGAAGACATATAAGTCAGGGGTAGATTTGAACCAGGGACCATGAGTTCGGTCGCGAATCCTCCGCCATCTATAGCGGTATAAAAGTGTGTATGGGCGGCTTCTCCGGATTAGCCTATTTGGACCATACACTTTTCGCTATATAAACCTGTAGTAACCGCCACACCTGCGGCAGGAAAGGATTATGCGCGCCGACTTCTTACCCTGCTTCGACGGTGCCCTCGACGTCTCGAGGGTGCCGAGCGGGTTGAGGTGCGCTTCCTTCCTGTCGATCAACCTTCAAACTGTCCACGAGCTTCAATCCCAAGACTCGTGAAATGATTTATGGTCGAGATTAGTCGATTTGAAGAAGGGGAACGCCTGTTGGCGTTGTAATATGTGCGTCAGGGGTTGAAGTAGAGTCCAGTAAAGAGTCCAGTAAACGGGAAGTGGGGTAGAGAACTCGATAGAACTAAGGGGTAAGGATGGCGGTGTGAGGGTTACCGCCACAGGACTCCCCTGCTTTGATAGGAGCTGTCCTCAGCGACGGCGGGGGCGCGATTGAAGCGAGCTTCGGCGCGGACCGTCGGGGGACGGGACTTGAGTGCGCGTCTGGTGAGCGCGTTGTTGAGCTTGGATTTGTTCTTGTTCTTGGCGCGCGCGATGCGCGAGGGTATCTTTGACTCGCTGGACGATCGGGTGAGGAATCGATTTACCCTGGAGCTTGAACCGGGGAACCAGGACGTCGATCTCGTCCGGGGCGAAGTCGGTTACGCAAGGGGTGCACTGAGGCGTCAGCTTCTCGGGGCGAGTGAAGCTGCGACCGAGTGCCGTCTTGAATTCCGGGCTCAGCGTGCGACCTTCAAGTGGCGAGGTCGGGTCGAAATACGATGGGTCGTCGCGCGGGCCCAAGTCGGAGTAAAAATGGAGCGCGACTCTGTCTTGAAGATCATCATGATCCTCGAAAACCTCGGCGACATAAAGCTTCTTGCGCCAATCGGGGTCTCGGGCCGACGGGATGCGGAAAATGACGAACTTGCCGCGCTCGTAATCGTCGCGGAACCCGGGGCTCGGACGACGGATCGTGGCGTCGAGCGCGGGAGGCATAGATACCGGGGTGATCTGTTGGACCGATACGATTCGCTCTTCGGTGGCTCCGTAAACCGACCGGATCCTGTACGAGACGGGTGATAGGCGCTCGGTGATGAGGAAAGGGCCACGCCACTCCGGTCGCAACTTGTTTTGGGACTGCGGAATGTACAGCAGCACGTGCGAGTTGACGTTGTATTCGACATCGACGTGCTCAGCGTCGTACGCGAGCTTCTGCGGCTTCTTGGCCTGCTCATGTGCTTTCGCGACGACCTTTGAGTAGTACTGGAGGTTTTGCTTGATCTCCAGGAGCGCGTCTGATCGGGGTCGCGGTAGAACAGGATCCAGCTGAACTAACAATGTGTAGTCTGTGGGCAACATCGGCTGCCGGTTCAGGCGCAACATGAATGGGGAGATTTGCGTGCCGGGAATGAACTTTCGGTTGTAGCAGAACGACACGTACCGGACGAAGGCCGGCCAGTCGGTGATGCTGCGCCTTTCAAGGCGGCGGGCCCGGAGGAACGCCTTGAGGAGTCGATTGACTTGCTCCGCGGGGCTCGCTTGGGCGTGGTATGGTCTCGGCGTCCTGTGCTTTCGGCCGGCCCGGAACGCTATGGCGTCCTCTTGCGACGGGTTTGGCCCTCTGTCTGCAACCAACTGATCGTTGAGCGGACGTAAGTCGACGGCCGCGCGGGGAGCGTTAGATGTCCCGAGCTCGGCCCCTTTCTTCGGAAGCAAGAAGATCAGGAACCCCCGAGGGGAGTTGGCGGGTCTTACGACTCCGTCTCGGCGCCATTCGGAAATCTGCTTGCGAAGATAGTCGATCTTGGCTGGAGCGAGGTGGTACGGCGACGTCTCGATGGGCTTTGGGTTCGCGTCTTTGAATCGGAGGGACACCGGTCGAGGGTCCACGGTCCTCATAATGGGATCGAAGGAGGCCCAAGAGTATCGAACGCAGTGCGCCAACATGAGTTTGGCATCTTCGTCCAGGTGAGGGTTATTCGGGATGCCTAGCTCCCCGACGGCCTTGTCCCCTTCTTTCGTGGGGTTCTTGCCGACCATGGCCTCGTTCCCTTTCAGATGGTTGGGCTGTTGCGGTAGCGGTGCGCCGTCTTCGTCCCTGGGTGCGTTTTTCCATGGCACGTCAAACCATTCCTCGTACTTGAACCGGACGAGCTCTTTGGTCTTATCGCTCGTTGGTTCCTTGGTTGGTTTTCCGTCCCTTGGTTCGACTTTCAAGGTTGCATCGTTTTTGCTCGCGCGGGTACCCCCTTGGGAAGATGAGTGCATCGTCCCTGATGCAGCGGGCTTCGGAGCGGTCAAAGAAAGGTCCGGTGGTTGCCATTTCGATTTATCCTGGAGGTCGCGGTTCGGCACCAAGTGAATTGCGCGAGTTGAGACGTTCACGAGGGCGCTTCGGGGCTCGGGTGCGGTGGTTCCCACGCGGACGGGGGCGGAGGGGACGCGCTCGATGATGTATGTTTCAGAGGGTCTGTTGGTGGGTACGACTACGTTCGGGCGCGCGATTCCAACGTTGCGGAGCGGGGGCGGGAGTGCGTTGTGTGCGTGAAGGGCTATGTATGCCGTGGAAGACGGGGGTATCACGGCCGCTAGATGCTTCATTCGGTCCGTGACTGTGAGGTGACCCCATGCGAGATCGCTCGGCATTGTGAGAGCCTCCGCGAGCATGTCTATTTTGAGTGCTTTGGTGTCCGACGGCGTGGGTCCTGTTCGCACTCCGTTCCGCGTGGTGGTGTATATCGGTGCTGTGGCCTCTCGGATGCATCCAAAATTGTTGCGCTGGATGAGAGGCTGCGCAGGGTCGAGTCCCAGTTTGGCGGCGAAGGTATCTTGAATAGTGCCGCACGTTTTGGGACGTCGAATGAGCTCGAGAGGCCAGCTCGTGATGATCATGCGTCGACGGGTGCTCATGAGGTCCGGCGTGTTCGTCCACAGGTCGACGACGGTGATGAACCCTTGCCTCAGCGTGATTCTCGAGCGGATGGAAGGTTCCTGCTCGATGATCCAGCGTCCTACTCCGGAGAGCTGAAAAAGCTTGATGGTCCAATTGGTTGCGGAGACTCCTTTCCCAGCGTCGCGGGCCGTAAGGTTGCACAGGGAGGAATGGACGCATGGTGGCGTGCCAACGAAAAGGGCCATGGGCCATAGGCTTTCATGCAAGTAACCCTTGACCAAAGAAAGGACCCTGTCATACCGACCGCCGAGGGTGTGCTGGACGACCGGTATTCCTGGAAAATTTTTCTCATGGACTTCTTTGGCGGTGTCGGATGCGTCGATGACGAGCACGACCTTGTACGCGGTTCCGAACCATTCGTTGCTCCGGTATATACCCTGGGTGCCTCCTCCAATCCCGCCGAAGAACATTACTACGGGCGTCACGTTCTCCGGGATCCAGGAGAGCGCCTGGTGCTTGTCGATGATCGCTTGTTCAGCGGTTCGAGACTTCAGCGCTTCTTGCGTCTGTGGGGCTTGCAGTCGCGGCTTGATTGATGATGTTCGAAGTGCTTGACCGTCTGTTTCTCCGGGGTCTGGAGTTGGGTAGCTGGTGATCGAGACCGTAAAGGAGGCCGTGCCCTCGTGCTCGCTTCTGTGCGGGTTTCCGAGGTCGGCGCTTGGCAATGGGGCTGTCACCCGATCTTCTTCTTGGCAGTTGATAATTTCCCCCCGCGCGAGCTCTTGACCTGGGATGATCGACATCGGCGTGTCGTCCCTCGACGACACGGCCACTGCGGCCGCGGTCGGGTCGGAGCGGTCACACGTCGAGCAGGTCCCGGCGACGACGCCGAGGTGATCCACGCTAGGCGCGGTGGCGGCGAAGGCTTCTCCGGGCTTCAGCGCTTGACTCAGCTTGACCGGGATGTTGTGGGTTCGACCGGGGTCGATGCGCTGGGAGCCGGTTGCGAACGCTCGGATCTCGGGCGCGGACGTTTTCGGGTCGTTGCTCGGCATAGACGGGTCCTCGGCCAAGGTTACGGCGGCCGAAGCTCGCTGAGGAGGCGGCGAGAGGAGTTTCCCCGCGTACGGGAGCTTCATCATCTGGAAGACTGTTTGGTTTCGCGAGAGGAGATTCGGTCTCGGGGATAATCCGACAACGCCCAAGGCTCGAATGTCGCGGGCTCCCAGCAGAATGTTGTTGGTGTCTGCCACGATTGCGACTACCGGTACGGCCATTTCGCCTGAAACGGATACTCGCAGGGCGATCCACTCTGAAGTCGAGGTCGTGTTCTTTCCCGATCCGAAGAGCGTTCGCTCGAAAGGCAGCTTGCCGCTATCCAGCAACATCCCTCGCCTTCGTATTAGGCGAGCGAGGTCGCGACAGATGTAGGTGACGTCGGCCATTCCGTCCTCACCGATCACCGTGGCATACGATGAGTCGCCTGGCTTATTGAACACGTGGATGGGCATGAACGTCAGGCTGCCGGCTTCCCAGCAATTAAGGACGCGCAGGTCTCTGCCGATCGTTTCGGTGTTGATGGGGGCAAAGGAGGAGTGCATGCGCATGGCTTCGTCCTCCGTCCCTGCCATCGGCATCGATACGTGCGCGCGTCCCGCGAAGAATCGGTGGGCTATCGACCACCGGCTCTGTCGGCTCGCTCGCGGATCGGCGGGTAGCTCTTGGATTCTCCGCTGTAACCGACGGCCTCTTTCTTCGCGCTCTCGGACCGGAAGGTCGGGAATCTTCGTTCCTCGTCTTTCCGAGGCTCCTTTCGTTCTTCGGGTGGCTCGGGCTCCTTGTCGATTGCCTTATCTTCGTTTTGAAGAGGAGGACTCTGCCTCCGTCTGGGGTCTTATTTCGGTTTCGTGCCGTGGGTCGGTTCGCTCGGGACTCTTCTTGTTCCAGAGCCGCTTGACTCTCGTCCCCCTCCTCGACCGTCGGCGCGGAGGTCTTAACCTGGCGCTTCTTAACCGCGTGCGGGACGGCGATCCGTGAACTTCCTCGAGGCTTCTCTCTTCCCGAGCTTCGCGCGGGGGCCCCCTGTCGGTTTCGGCTGTTTGTTCCGATCGGCGCGGGGTCCCTTGTCGGTTTCGGCTGTTTGTTCCGATCCTTCCGGTTCCGGCGTGTTCGGTTCCTGGGCGGGTTCCTCGACTGGTGGCGACTCGCTGTTTCCGCTGCCGATATCGCGGCCGGGTCCGCGGCGGGTACACCCTTGGGGAGAGTGCGGCGTCGCCCTCGACGTTGAACCGGGGTTGATATCTTTCTCGGGCGTGCTGCCGTCGTCGTCATGGTCGTTTCTGTCGGACGCGTCGCCGTCCGCATCCGTCGGGTTTTGTCGGTGCGGGTCCGCGAATGCTTGGAGAAGGGCATCTGTTATTGCTGTGGCGGTTGCGGGTCCGCGCGGATGACTGAATAGGGCAGGGAACAGTTCTCCGGGTTGACTTTCCCGTTCGTCCGAACTGCCGCCGTCCGAATCGGTGTCATCGTCGATGAGGGCGGTGAGTTCGTCATTGACGGCGGCGTGCGGATTTGCCTCCGGTGATCCCGTTCGGTTAGCGTCGGTGTCGGAGTCGTCGTCGCTGTCGGACACGTTCTGACGAGGTCGGAGACGTCGTGTCCGACTCGTGCGGGACGTGCGTGGTGGCGGCGCTGATTCGACTGGCAACATCCTCTGGGGCGTGCGAACTCGAAGTTTCGGAGGTGTCGCTGGCGACCGAGGATGTTGCGTCCGACTCGTACCGTCTCTGCTCGAGGTCGGCGGCGTTTCGGAGGTTCGACTCAACTAAAAGCGATGGCGCGTTCTCCCCGGGATCTGGCCGATCGGCATTGGGCACCTGGGAGGTGAGCGACCGCGGGTTGACCGTTCGCTCCGAATCGACGTCCGCTTCGGGGGTCCGGCATTTTCCTCGTGCACGAGCGGAGCTCCTAGCGAGGTGAGCTTGGCCTGTGCGATTGCGATCTCTGCTTGCCTTTTGTCGAGCTCATCCTCCGGGACCACGTCGAGAGCAGTTGGAGAGGCGAACGTCGAGTCGGCCGGGGCGGTCCTCACGCTCGGCTTTGGCGGTGGTTCGCTCGGTGGTGTCACTGGGGGCACAAAAACCGGCTGCGGTGCTTCAAAAAACTCTCCGTCGTTGCTGCTGGCCGACCCGAGGGACGTGGCGTCGGTGAAGGAGCATCCGGCGGTTCCGTCCCTCGATTGAGGCCCAAAGAAAGACTCCGCGTAGTCCATCGAAGATTGTGTACTCGAACTCGAGGAGTTTCGCGCTGCGAACATGCACTCGACGATCGCTTCGACCTGGTTGACCTGCACCACGCCAGCGTCCGGCGAGGAGGTGGCGTTCGCATTCGCGGGCGGTCGTCTGTCGCTGTAGGTTCGTGCTGCTCTCTGCTCTCTCTTCCAGGCTCCGTAAGGGATGGGTTCTTGTCCCTGCCGTCGCCGCGCTTTCATCGCTTGCTTGTACGCGTTCGGGCGCGGGCATCGGAGGGAACCATCCGCGTTTCGCGTATGGTCGATCTTGTAGTTTCCGCAGTCGCACATCTTCCGCATCCATGCGTCCTTGTTTCGCATACTGGGCCTCGGATCATCGTCGACCTCTGGCTCTTCCTGTTGCGTCGCGTATGCGCCGGGTTTCTTGCGGTCGCGCGGGTTGCGTGGCGGCGGGTCGGTGGTTTTACCGGGGTGCGCCTTCTGCCACGCGTTGAACTGGATCTCGTGCCGGAGGATTAGACGCATCGGAGAAGGTGTTGTACTGACTAGGTTGGTCGCACCGCGCCATGAATCTTTTGTTGCAGCTTTGTCGATGCCAAACCGGCGATCATTTGGTGAATCATCTCGATGCTATCATCGACGTTCCCGTCAACGCGGTATAGGCCGTAGCCTCCTTCTGCAGCGACTTGAGGTAGGTCAGGACCCAAGATTCGCCCTCCTTCCTCGGCGTGGTGGCCTGCGTGATGTTCCGGACCTTGTGGAAGGCCTCCGGTCGCGGCGCGGGCCGGCAGGCTTGGCGGAGCTGCTGGAGGATCCGCTGGACGTGGGAGGGGTCACGTCGCGAAGCTGTCGGATCTGTTCCTTGTACGGCGTTTGGCTGTCGGCGTGGAATTGCAGATAGAACGACTCGGGTGGCCGAACGAGGTACACAGCGCCTCGGCCGCTAATCGCCCTTCCTCCAACGTTGGTAGCACGGCCTGTCGCACGTCGTCCGCGAGGCCAAACGACAGCGAGCTAATAGAATAGTGGTCCTTCGATAACTCTCCGACGATGAGGGCGGCCTCGTGATCGAACTGCCGCTGGTCTTTGCCCTCGATGTCCAGCTTGATCATCTCCAGCTTGAGACGTCGGTGCCTCGGGGCAGCCGCGTCCTCGTATCTTCGGGAGGCCAGGGCGGCGGAGGGCCCTTGGCCCGTGGCGGCTCTCACCAGTGCGGCGATGATCTTGTCGGCTTCCGTGGGTTCCTTCTCCTCCTCGTGGGCTCGCGGACGATTCGCTCGCTCCGCGCGTCGGACCGGCGGTTCGCTGCTCGGCGGCTCGGAGTCGGATTCGTCGTGGTTCGAGTCTCGAGGCGATTCGGGTCGCGGTGGTTGCGCTCGCTGCTCTCGACGCGTCTTTAGCGAGCGCATTTCCTCCCGAAGATCTTGGATTTCGGCCGCTGCCGCTTCGCGAGCGTGCTCCGCGTCTTTGCGAGCGTGCTCCGCGTCTTTGCGAGCGTGCTCCGCGTCTTCGCGAGCGCGTCGGAGCTCGTTCTGAAGGGCTTCCTTCTCCTCACGGGTTGCGGTTTCGAGTTGAGCCGCCGCCGTCTGTTCGATCTGCGCCGCGATTTCTTGGGCGATCAAGCTGCGCTCTTCGTCGCGCTCTTGTGCCTGCTTCTGTATCTCCTCATCTTGTATTCGGATCCGCTCTTGCAGCAGGTTTCGCACCTCTTCATCTCGCCGGTTGCGCTGCTGCAGCTGGTCTTGGAGCAGCGATACCATCTCCCGCAGCTCGCGAACTGCTCGGGAGCTTTCGGCGGCGCGCTCATCGGCGGGTTCGGTTCGAGTCGTGGTCGGGACGCTTGGCTGCTCGCCCGTCAACTCTTCGTCTTTTCTCTCTTCGGCTTCTGCCGGTCGTTCGTTTTCTCGGCCTGGCTCGTGTGCGGCGGCCGGCGCCGGCGCGGGTGGCTGCGTCGGCGGGGTCTCTTTTTCTTCCGCCCCTTCTCTCCCGGCGTCGGGGGGGACGTCTTTCTCTCGTATGGTGCGTCGCTTCGGCATTGTTGCTGACGCTGTCTCTTTCAGTGCCTCTGTTCTGGCTTGGCCCGTCTTTTCGGACTCCGCTCACTCCTTTCCGGTGGTCGGCGATTTGTTTGTCCTCGGGCTTGTCGGGCGAGTCGATGCTCGTCTCCGGATTTCGCGCAAATATACGTTTTTCACACGTATGCCGCGTTCGACGCTCCGCTCAGGGCCACGTCGGGAAGCTTCTTTGCCACTCAGTTCCCAAACTGGTGGTGATACCGAGAGATGTTGTCTCGGCTGGGTACCCTCTCGTTGTTGTGCGCGTCTTCACGCGGGCGTACGATCTCGTCGACGATCGTACGGAGCACGTTACGTGTGCTAGTCTTCTCTCGAGCGCCTTGAAGAGCTTCGGGGGTGATCAACCCCCGCGGCAACTACCGGCGGTGCTTGTGCTGTTACCAACGCTTGGTTTGCGGTTGCAGGTTCGGAGATCTCGCCGATGTAGCAAGATCTCGTATCCTCCACCACCTGCGGCAGGAAAGGATTATGCGCGCCGACTTCTTACCCTGCTTCGACGGTGCCCTCGACGTCTCGAGGGTGCCGAGCGTGTTGAGGAGCGCTTCCTTCCTGTCGATCAACCTTCAAACTGTCCACGAGCTTCAATCCGAAGACTCGTGAAATGATTTATGGTCGAGATTAGTCGATTTGAAGAAGGGGAACGCCTGTTGGCGCTGTAATATGTGCGTCAGGGGTTGAAGTAGAGTCCAGTAAAGAGTCCAGTAAACGGGAAGTGGTGTAGAGAACTCGATAGAACTAAGGGGTAAGGATGGCGGTGTGAGGGTTACCGCCACATCGAGCTCGACGTCGACGCGCCAGTCGCCAAGGCTGTCCTGGCCACCGGCACCTGCCGACAGGTCTGGTCCGACTGGCAACTACTGCACGCTGTCGTTGCGCGCGACCGGTCGAAGAATCTCCGAGGCGTGGCCCTCGACTCGCTGGTTTTTGCGCTCGGGCCACTACATGCGTCAGGCGAGTATTCCGACCGTGCGAATGGGATTTACCGGCGCAACTAAAAAAAGACGGTGCCTGGCGCTGTGCTTACGTTGTCTTGCAGCCGCACGAGAGCTTACCGTGGCCGACCGGCCGAATTCTGTTTCCGGAGGCTACGAATGAGACGTTTTGGACCACCGACGAGCGAAAATAAGCCCGCAGCCTTTCGCGTCAGCCAGCGCTTGCGATTCTGCCGGCTCCGGCGCCCGCCCCGGCAGCCCCGGTCGTACAGGGCACCGACACCGGCCGAGTTCGAAGCCCGTCGCCGACGCCGTCGTCTGGGAGCAAGCGACGCGTACAACACGGCCGAATCTACGCCACGCCGCCTCGCCAGAAGAGTCGAATGAGTGGTCAGTAAGATGACGGCGAATACCGCGACAGCGACGAGATGGACGCGGAGTTGAGTTTGGAGGAGCTGCAAAAGCGACTCCGTGATTATAAAGCTCTGGTGAAGTCGCTCGCATGACAGTCAACCGCTTGTATTGCGCGCAGGACGAGAAAGAGGACAAGATCACCCCCCAGCAAGAAGAATTCCGTCGCGTACAGGCCGAACTTGATGCTGTTCGACTTTCGTACCAAAGCACCGGTGCCGGAGAAGAAGATGATGATGCGGCGGAGCTGACTCCCCAGCGGAGCTGACTCCCCAACGTCGATTAGAGCTTCTCCGACCACTTATGGCTGCGCGCGAAAAGCTTCCGCGAGGACGACATCGGCGACGCAACCTCCTCGCCGACTTCACATCGAGACTCCGGGCGCACGAGCGTTCAGGTTTGATGACGATGTTGCCGGATGAAGCAGCCAAAGTGCAGCTTGTACATGTTTACGAAATGTTGGGCGGTTTCGTTGTATACACAAGTCTCTGAAGGGCAGGATTTTTCGTCTGATGTGGCACCTTGGGGAGAGAGAGATAGGGTCTAGTTTTAAGGTGACTGTTGTCTACAAAGCTAGAGGTAGTAATGCAAGTTCGGTAGTAATAGGGGGTTAAGGAACCAGTGGGTTCCGTGCGCAGCCCGCCCCCGCCGCTGAATGGCTGGGGAAAGTCGATAGACGTCGAAAGGGGCTTCCAACTGGCCAGTTTGCACCCAAGGCCACCCGAGGCTACCCTCGTAGCTCCCGCACTCGCGATTCTATGCTGCTTTATTTCCTTGGGCCTCGCCGATGAGCGTGAGCAGGGACTGGCTGCTCGAGTGTACGTAGAAATCCAGTAAAAACGCTTGAAAGCGAACCCACTTGTGGCGTACCAAAAACGTTCCCGACCCGGGGTGACAAAGGGGGTACTCACCGACACGCCGGAGACCTCACTGCTCGAGGTCAATGCGGACTCGGGGTCGGCTACGCTCGCCACAACGCCTGCTCACGCTCACCAAGCCTCTCAACTTGAGGATGGAGAGTTGATTTATGATAGCAAGATACTCTCTTCTCGAGAGAACAATGTAACGTCACTAGGATGAAGTTCCGTGACATCACAATGAAAGTAAGGAAAGGCTTCCCGTTTAACGGGCATAAGCACTGAGGAACAGAGTGAGCCTAAGCGGTCCGGAGTTGCCGCCACACCACTCGACAATGTGTTTCCTCCGAAGAACTCCTGACCAGCACACTGTGCGAAGTCGACCATTTGGGCGGCTGGTTGGCCGTCGGCGACAGTCGGCCCGTCAATCGGCGAGCTCATCGGTGGAAACGCAAGTGTCCTCTTAAAAAAAGGTGCCTCCCGCAGTTTCGTCCACATCCTCGTCGTAATCGTTGGTGTCGAGCTCGAAGCGCCAGGAGCCAGGTTTCGTGCCTCGAACAAACGTCGGACTATTTGCTTTGAGCCGACGGGAGAAGCCGTCGTCGTAGCCGAGGAGTATTCTTTCAGTCCCAAGTTTGGCTGGGAGAAGACCGCCTCCAGGGGGGGGCGCGCGAGGACAGCGAGATACTGGGCGGGGGGGTCGCGACCCCCCTGTGGCGGAAACTCCCGCCTCCTAAGGCTAACCCCTCCTCTAGCCCCCCCCCTTATCAGGGGCACCCTACACCGCTCTGATGATGTCAGTTTTCTCTGTGACATCATCTTCCTATAGACAGAAAAAAATCACTGTGCCCCTGGTAGAGAATGATGGCAGTGGTAGTGCTGCCCTGACGCCCTGTCTCTAGCGACACAAAGAGCAGCACGGTGTTCGACACAGCGATTTTTATTGGTTGTTGGGTGTGAGTGTGATAGGGGGGGGAGGGTACTAACCCTATATCATATTTTCTATCTCTACGCCCTCGCAGATTGAGCTCGGTGATGAGCGAAATCTGGAACAAACAAAACAAATGTCTGGCCAGAGACAAATAGACGTCGAGTTGTAAGGAGACGTGGAATGAGAAGTGTGCGAAGTGCACGAGAAAGATAGAGTAGAGCGGAGTAGCAGGTGAGTGTGATTGAGAAAGGAGAAAGAGCGCAAAGTTGAACGTGGAATTGGGAAACAAAGTGAAAAGGTCAAAGCAAGAGGAGGCGAATAATCGAAAAGGGAAAAGGCCTCGATCATAAAGAAGAGGAAACGTGAAAGAAGATGCTAGGTGGGCTAGTGACGAACTATGGCGAATTCTATACGAGAGATCGGATCATCATCTTGTTCAGTGACTGATGAAAGAAGGATGTGATGACAATATCGTGAAGAATAAGCGGGTGAAAGAGTGTCATCGTCGAAGTCTAGAGTCGCATGCATTGTCGTGGGTGTTCCGTGACATAGGACGACGGTGCGTGCGGGTGGATAAATCCTAAATGACTGAGGGATCCTCATAGTGGAGCGGGTGGTCTAACTGATAACGATAGTAGGGATCATGGGTCAGGCAGTCGTGAAGTGCACAACAGACCAATGATTGATCGAAAGGCGAATAGCGAGAGTGGCCGTAGGAATGAGATTCTATTGTGACTAACGTTGGGCTAGAAAAGGTGTGACGATGTGACTGAGCGCCAGCGTTGTCCCATGAAGAGATATGGCCATTTAACCACATCGGTTTCGACATGGTAAGGTAATCGTCGTAATGATAGCGAGTAAGGCGGAGCTGTTCCTGGAAGATGAGAGAACCATCATTGCTTTTCACATATGCGTCGAAGCTGTCGTCCTGAGTGTAGCGTGGGACAGCTGAAGCTAAACTATGCGCGTCTAACGTAATATGCGGATAATCATAGTGTGATGTTGCTATCGGGACATCGTCGTCTGGGGGTGGCCATAAATATGAAAACTATAAATTTGCCGTAGACCTGGAGTTGTAGTCTGGTGGAGGTTGCGATTTGCTATCATCGAAAGATGATTGGACTCAGACTGAGGTTTGCGAGTGTATCGCGTATGATGGTGGATGCAGGCGTGTGTCCTGTGCAGAAGAGTCGGCGCCCTGTGCAGAAAATGCAGAAGAGGCAGGCAACAGGAGAAGATGCCGGAAGGCGATGGACTGTTCGAAGATATTGTCCTTGATGAATTGCTCGAAGATATTGTCTTTGCCTGGGGGAGAGTTGACTTCGAAGGTATGGTCAGAGTCGCATCTTTCGTGTTCTATTCGGCAAAGTAAGCCTGAGTCGTGATAATCGACTGACCCAGTATTTATTTCATGTCCGGCGTCGTTTTCACCAGAATCAAAATTCCCTTTATGCACGAGCGCGAGGGATCGTGGTGCATCCCTGGTGAATCGTGCAGTGACTGAAAGGTGTGACATTCGACAGGAGGGTGTTGTCGATATGCGAGAGCTGTACAGTATATAACGTGTAGGGAGCGTATGTTTCAAGATAGGGTTAATCTGTGGACGGGAAATGTATGAAGAGTGAACATGATGTGAGGTAATGTCCATAATGCGAGAACTGTCCGATACGCAGTCATGCGAGACTGTGACTAGCAGCGAGTGTGCGGGAATGAAGGAAGAGATAGGCATGGCAGTTGACTCCCCTTGAATCGTAACACAAATGCGTGGGGCTAGCGGTGCGCGGCAGTGACATCCGGTAGAATGCTGAGAGCAGAGCGCGTGTCCAACCTGTGGAGATTGGGGGCTATCATCGCGGGTGCTACGGAAAATGTCGACTGGGTGCGAATCGCAATGGTGGCTGTTGGGCTCAGAGTTCTGCAATATGGAACCTGCAGTGTGAACGGAGAGGAGCGAACCGGGTGCGTCATGAGAGCGTAATACGCGAGTGCAGTCTGGGCTGTGTCCGAAGCAGAATTCTGACAGTAATGTCGACAGATGCGAAACGTGACCAGAACTGGGCGAGGATGTCGCGTGAAGTCGTGTTGTAACCGAACCATAGTGGTGCAGAGTTTCAACGTCAAGCATGGTGCTGGGAGGGACGTTAAAAGAGGTGAGCGAATAACTCAACGTGCGGCTATCATTTAGTGGCGGGCATTTGTTGCGCGAGACTGGCGATAACTGCGACATATGGCGTTGGCGTGACAGAACTTCGTTTGCATATGGCAGCATGCAGGATGAAATCGAGCGAGCTGGAACTTGAGAGGTGTGACCGGCAAGAGACTGACGGAAGAGCGTGGGATGATCGGAATTTCATCGACGACGGAACTTAGTGTCATCACAAATCGTCGGAGATTGAGTCGTCGGGAGTGAGCTGAAACTTGAGAGGTGTGACCTGCAAGAGACGGACGGAAGAGCGTGGGAGGCTCGGAATTGCATTGATGACGGAACTTAGTGTCATCACAAATCGTCGGAGATTGAGTCGTCGGGAGTCGCGTCGAAGCGGGGAGGAACGACGAGTGCTCATCAGGTCTTGGCGTGTTACAGAGGTCATTGGAAAGAGGGACTTCGTTTCGTGCCTTGAAGTGAGTTCCGATGTAGCCAGAGTAGCCATAGGCGACGTGACTGATACGAATCGAAACAGATCCGTGTCGGCGGTGGGAAACGAATGCGCCCTCGTAATTCGAACTGGGTGGAATCTTCGAATTGCCATTGAGGCGGAGAGACCGTGGTTGCGGGACGAGCGCAGAGCCAGGCGGCGGTCGGAGGGGGCACGTAAGCGGTGACTGAGATGACAGTGTTCTGCTTATCCTGAACCAAAAGGTGTTCGGGCATCGTACTGTGCAACAAGCGAGCGTGCGCTCGGTTGACTGTGAGTGTACCATGAGGATGGCGCAATGTTGGTAGTCTAAACCGAGAGGGGCTGGGAGCGTGCCGTCGGAGTCCTAGGAGCCTGTGCGGTGTCTGGGCTGTAATCGGAATATGACGTATGGCGTCATACAATGCGATGGGAGCTGGATCAAACGTGATGGGGCTGGCTAGTAGTGCCGGGAGCAGCATGTCGGGGGTAATGCTCAGAGATGAGGGTGGAACGCAGTCCACGTCTATCTTGGTTGCCGTATGTGGCGGTAATATGAGCGTAAACGTCTGACATGAAGGAAAAGCTTTTGTCCCAAACGAGAATGCGGGTACAGTCGCATGGGAAGGTTCCATGTTGTATCTGCTGCAGTCAAAAGCTCTGGGAGAAAGCAATGGATAAACCATGAGCACATGGGTGGCGTCTGGTGGCCAAAGTTTCTGTGGGATTGGCTGAGGTGGCTCCAAAGTAGGATTCCTTTTTGGGTATGACTCAAGCGTTGCGATGAGTTCATGCTCGAGATCATAGTCGTCCAATATATGACGTGAGGTGATCGCGAATGAGCGATGCGTCGACCTGGTGTCAGGGGAGACCGAGGTGGTGCAGTGACATAGGCCGCCGGCTAAGGTAGCCGCGCTGGTGAGATTCCAGCGGGCGCGCATAACTCTGGCGAATGCTGACATTGGCTTGTGCTTGATCTGCAGTCGTGCAGGGAGGCAGCATCGTCTCTGCTAATGCGGATTGCAGCGACAGGGGCGGGTCAGGTGCCTGGGAGGCTGGAAGGCGGCCTTTGTCTTCCAGAGGCGAAGGGAGCAAGCAAATCTGTAGCTTCATCTCGTCGTGGTCAAATAGGCGCAATGATCTAATGCGCGTGATCGTGTTGCGTTTACCTGTATCTTTGTGATGTACCTGTGTGTCCTGCGGTGGTGCTTATGCGAGCGGGACATATCTGAAGGACTGATCCATCGGACGGGGTGCATCAGCTATGAATGAGACAGGGGGCAGTAGCAGTGCAAGGTCGGGTGACAGAGTGTTTGCGTGGTCGAGCAATTGAGCGTTGGACCTGGGAATTGTATGCATAGTCTGGAACCGTGCTGTGCAGTTGGTTTGCATTATCTCGTCTGCTACATCAATGGGCTGACTGGTGTGGCTAGCCGTTGTGGTCTTATTTTTCGTCTTGTCATCCAATAGAGACTGCGAGATAGTGCTCGTTGCTATGTGCGAGACTAAATTTGCGGTTGAGCAGCGGTGGAGAGCTGATTGCTTTCTTGTCTGGCAGTTTCTGTGGCTGTGGAGTTCCGGAGACATGGTTGCGCAGCGTAAGACGTCTTGGCATTGGGGATTGCCATAAAGTGACTCGTAAGTTTAAAGTCGGACGTCGGAGAATGCATCGAAGGACCTGTGAGATCACCAATTGAAATACGCCCTCGTAAGGCGTGCGCGACGTGGTGCGGGCGCGATCGACTTATGTTGGTGATAGGACGGTTGTGAAACACGTGGCGGCGCGGAGCGTCGGCGGAAATGACGAGTGTCTTGGTGTTAAAGGCGGTGACATTGAGGGCATCGAGAAGCGTGTCATGCTCCAAGAGCAAATGCGCGTGATGCGGGTGGTCCGAAGTCAGTGCCAAAAGGAGTGTTGTTCGCGGCTGACCTGTCTGCAAGGTAGTGCAGATGGGCGCGTGAGTTGAGATCCCGTGGTGGAGTGTATCCGGCCTGGAATGCTTGGGGTCCAGTGCGGGAAATCGAAAAGGGGGATCGCCGAAGGAGAGTGCAGTAGAATCAAGGGCGATGGAAGGGTCAGTCATGCTGGGTGCATCCTCAATGGCGGAGATGCGGGGACCAGAGCAGTGAGTGCCGTAGTGACCAGGGTTGCCCATAGGCGTGTAGTGCATTCGAAGGTGCGTGTCCTCGAATGAGGAGTGACGTGCCGAGCGATAGGACGCTTTGAGGGAGGCAACGTGCGTGACTTGGGTGCATGTTTGTGGTGGAGCCGGCAGCTGGCGTGGGACATTTGTTGTACATTCCAGTTACGCGAAAATGCTGACAGAAGCGGTTCAGGTGGAGCGAGTCTGTGCATTGTGCGCGGTGAATGTCTCCTGAGAGCGCAACATTGATTTTCCGTAAGCAGCGCAAGCGTGTGGCGTCCAGAAGAGAGCTATGCAAGGGGACATAAAGGACCGAAGTGGTCGCAATAGAAGCGTGCATAGTTGGCGGCTGGTCGGGGTGTTCAGAACTCTCGAAATCTTTGTCTGTTACTGCAGCCATGGGGGAGGCTTTCCAGAAGCTTGGTCGCGGTGAGACATAAGGGTCCGCAGCCGAAAGGAGTGCGTCCTCTGACTGAGAGGGAGTGCGGGTGATCATGTGCTGCGGCTGATGCTCGTGCGATGACATCCATCGAATCGTGAAATGGTGATCGCAGATGGGTTCATACAACCTGCTGAGCATGTCATCCGGTGCATCCGGCCGAGAAGGTGTATGGTGGGTGCAGCAGCGAGCGCCGGTGAGCGGCAGTGCGCCCCTGTCTTCGGGGAGAGAAGGCAGCGAGGTGGAACCAGCTTCGAAGTGATCGGGAGCGGCTGATCGAGAGATATCGAACAAGGCGGGAGTGCATTGCGAATTTGAGCTGGTACCTGCAGGTGAGGTGAGTTCCTGCGAGTATGGTGACCGTGGAACCGTCGACGGCGTGTCTTGTCCTTGTGGATACGGCGTTGTGGGGGCATTGATGATGGTGCTAGGATCAGGCGGCTGATTTGGAATGGTCGGGGGGACCATATTCGAGGCTAGTGAAGTTGTTCTTGCTTCTTCACTGTGTGCGCCAGATCGGGGGGCTGAGTCAGAGGGGATGTTGTCAGTGGCCTGCGGCTCTGTTGCCTGGGGCATTGAATACGGCGGGGCCTTGGGTCCTTGAGTGTGGTTGCCATAGTCGATATAGGCGCGATACTCGGGAACATCTCGAGGTGTCTTGTTCTTTGACTTGTCGAAAGTGGGAACGATGTGGCTTGGTGTTCCTTCGGCAAGACTGCTTCCTGGGCCGTTGTGCCCGAAGAGAGAATACTACCCTTGATTACTGTGTCGATGTTGTTGATAGGTTCCCGACCTACCTATGTGGCGACTACCAATCCAGAGAAAGGTGGATATGCGTCGCCCGCAGATATTCTACTGGACCAATTAAACTATCATCGTGGCCCATCCTCCATCCACGCCCCTTCCCGAAGATCGTGGATGATCTACAAGCTATTCCCAAGCGCCTTTGGCTACCCCACCACCTAACCAAAGACTGGATCCGGGTGTTCCCCGATCCTCCATATATACCCGTTCCTAAAACGTTTGCACCTTACTCTCGCACAGGTTCTGCTCAGCTTACTATGGCTGACCTTGAATCCCTCAATATGTTACTACTTCGCATTCATTCACAACAGGCTCACGAGCAACGTACTCACTCTGTTCAACCCGAGTGTACTTACCATCCGTTGTGCTTTAAACGCTCCTCTATGGAGCCATTACCCAAAGCAACACATCCTATACACGTCAAAATTTTTACAATCCTCTATAACGTGTTCGCAAGCTTACTTACTAACTCACCCACTCCTGTGTCCTATTACATAACCGTTTTCGAAACTAACCAACCATCATACAGGTTATTACTTACAAACTCATCAACATCAGACAACTCCTACTTCTTAACTGGTGGCCAGCATTCCGACGGCAACCTCACCATAGAGAACGCCACCACCAACCAAAAGACCCCCTTCAACGCCTTTGGGAGCACGTATACGTTCACTGCTTCCGACATCCCCCGCGACCGGGACAGGTCCATATATCTGGAGCCATTTATAGGTTACTTGTGGATAGTCCAAGCCCCTCCCCAAGTTGGCTCCACTACCACCTATGGCACCGCCATACAAAACCTCGTGTCCAGATGCGCTCTCATTATGCCTGGCTGCTTTACCTACAAGGCCACCGACATCTCTTTCGATTACAAGGAGTCTCTTTTTGCTCTGGAAGATCATCACCTATCTCATAGTCGCTATATAGGGTACCTTCGTGGAAGTGACCGCAAGCTCGGCTCTAAAATCCACTAAATGCTTGCTCCATTGCCAACCATCCGAGGGTATGCCAATGTGAATTTATTCGACCCTCGCAACGGGAAATTACGCTATGTGCCTCCGATTGAGAAGTGTCAGAATTTGTTGCCAGCGAAACTTGGGAATGAGGAAGCAGCCGAGGCGCCGAGCCCACCCGAGGTCGCGATGGAAAAAGAGAGAGAGCCACCAGACAAAGAGACCGCGGCGAACGCCAATATAGATTCAGAGGCGAGACGCGGGACGCCCGAGATGGCAGCGGTGACGATGCAGATGCCGGGCGACGCGAATCCGGAGGGACGATGCCATCATACTGCCCTTTCGCCGCGCGACGGGGAAAAGATCGAGCAAGACCTCATCACCATCGGATTTCTGGACCCTGGCACACTTACGTCCATAGTTGGACGTATTTACCGACGAAGAGACGGGCCGAAGTTCGCAAAGACTTTAGGCATTGATGGAATGGCTGATGTCTCCTATATTTGTTGTGGGATGGTCGACAAACTGGCGAAGGATAATATAAATCCTCGACCAAGGCGATCTCCCAGTCGAGCGCACCCTGTACGGGTCGGGATTGAATAAGACGACTACCCACAAATGGGTCGCATTGCGAATTGCGCTCGCGGGCGACGTGGCAGTCCCAGTGGTTGCCATCGTGGCCGATACTAATCATTTATTTCTGCTGGGAGCGCGCGATATTCGGGTGCTGGGAGCCATAGTGGACTACCCGCGAAGTCGCATTGCGTTTCTCCGCACACAAGTCGCCTATGGGCGCAAGAAGTTAAAGGTGCAGGATCGACGAGTCGATTCTCCGGTTTTGACGTTCAGATCAACTTATGATGAGCGCAACCCCGTGGTTGTTCAAGTCTACGGGCAACAGCACCATGCGATGCAGAAGAGCCTGAGCACGGTCGAGGACCGCGTTTACGCTCGCTTGTGCAAGATTGAAGACCTCCAGCGTCCACCGCCAGAACGAGCGGCGGCTTCGACGACTTGGGGAGTCCCGACAGATACGCCCTCTCGATGCTCGAACAGCGATGCCCATGAAGTGGTAGCCTATGCCGCGCGCACGATGAAGGTCGAGCCTGGGCGCACTTACACGCGTGCGTGCCAGTCACTCTTTCAGAGCCCATTGAAACCGGGCAGGTTTTCGTTGCTACATCCTCTGGATACGAGCAACTTGGGGTAGTCGATGGAATGTGTTCTTCTCCCGAAGATCACGACAAGTTCGCCGCTCGAGTGGCGATCTCCTCTACCCAGGATGTGCCGAGTGTGATTACTCAAGGCGAAGTTCTCGCTTTGGGCGATATAGTGTGTTTTGATGACGAGCTGAACGTTGAGACGGTCGACGAATTAACGAAGGACTGTGGAGCCGAATATGACAAGGCCAATCTATCGTTTACTGTTTCGGTCACAAGCCATATGACTCAAGGCGACGCGGTTCCCGAACCGATGCTTTTGAGCTCGGTGCAGAAGGCGGCTCCTTCTGCCGATAAGGATAGGAACTCTCGCCAAGAATCGCTCGGTAACGACGCTTTCGACCGACGAACCGACGAGGAGGAAAAGAAGTGCCGAGAGTTACAGAAGGCGAGATTCGCCGAAGATTTGAAAAGGTCCGGCTGCCGATCACGTATCGCAAGGTTGTGATGCTATTCAGCGGCGCTGGAGGCAGTACTTTGGGGCTGCAACGAGCGAATGAGTTGTGCGGGACGTCGTTTCGAGTCGTCATTGCTCTTGACTCTTCAACAGTTGCCAACAAGATTCATGAGAAGAATTTTCCGAAGGTGCCTGTGGTTCAGCACACGCTCTGGCGGACGATATGACACGACCCTCCGATTGATCAAGGATTATTTGCCTGAAGCGGAATGGTCATCGTCGATGTATCGCGTCTCCGCCCTGCGTTCATTCAGCACTATGCAACTTGACGTCCAGAGGTGTTGGCAGGGGAGTTACGGCCACTAATTGACGATGGGCTGTGCAAAATGGCTGGCTTCATGATGTGGTTGATTGAACAGGAGGCGTCCATTAGTTCTTATATAGCGCGCTTGACGACACATAAGGTATATTGTGTACGTCGTCAATTTTCATGATATCACGCCCACTTTGATGAGCTGTCGCATGCGGTTGTTGGTCTCCAGTCACCCACTGCACCTGCAACAGGCTCCGAAGACATGTGCGAACATGCAACAGAAATTTGCTGCAGCATTAGGTTATGCAGATGAACGCCACCTGCTCCAGCTGAATAGTATAGGCTCGTCTCGAGACGCAACAGATACGGCTTACACCGCTACGCGAGTTTCTCTTCGCTTGGGACCGCACCGCTCGGACACTCAGCCTTTGACTCTCAAGATGACGACAGAGTTGCTCACGATGCCGCTGGCCATGATTGGGCTGGTTCTAAGACAAATTCGTGCAAGCACCTAGCGTCTGTCGTCCCTCCGACACTCTTGCGATTTTAGCAGTCGATCTGCACAACTCCGTGACCAGAGGTTTCCGCCAAAGTGGCGACGTCCTGCCGACCGCGTTGAGCCCTACAGATCGATCCTCTGAAAAGTATTTGCGAATTGCCGACACCACCCTTCGTCACGTACAGGTCCCGCTGTTGAATACGCGCACTCGTGTCGTTAGTTTCCGCTTCCAACAGATGCGCGGGGACGGCTCATGCTTTTCTGCTGCCTTCCCCGACAATCGAAAGTGGACGTTCCGCCGGATCCTGAACCTGACCAGGAGCCGAAAGTAAGGAGCGAGCCGAATGTGCGCGTCAAAGGTGAAAAGATCAATAAGAGCCACCCTGAGGCGAGGTTCAAATACGAAGAGAAAGTTCGATGTGCCATGGAAGGATGCGCCGCGCGACGCGGACGGTGCACCGTTACCGCAGACTCCGGAGCACGTCAAGGACAATGATGCGATGAAAGTCGAAACCTGACGAAAGAAGGTCGAGAAGGCTGTCGAGAACTGAATTCCCGACAACCCGCATCTGATGAGGATGCGAAGATGATGTTGAGCCACTGCGTATACGCGTGGGCCTTTTTGATCCGGATTATGAGACCCGTGGACTCGCCACCGGTTTCTCTACGATTAAAAGACGCAAACCCACGACCGATCAAGATGACGCCTTACAGGTTGACGCCAGCAAAGCTCGAGTGTCTCAGAAAGCAGATCACTGAGGGTGTCGCGATGGAGTCATCCGACCGGCGAACTCCGTGGGGATTCCCTGTACTGATGCTGCCTAAGAAGGGAGCAGAGGGGACGTCGAATGCTTTTCGTGCTGCAGTTGACTTGCGTCAGCTCAATGATCAGCTGGTCAATGACAGTTGGCCGAATATTCGTCAAGATGATGCTTGGCTTTTTTGCCATGCGCCGTTGGCGGACGTGCATTGATATTCGATGGGGTTATCACAACTACGTTTGGACGCCGCGCTCAGGACGCCGTTACGATGGTTAGTCCACTTGGAGCCCATAGTTCTTGCGCTTGCCTCTGGGAGGAAAACAGCAGGAGCTCTCTTCTGTAAGCAGATGGCTAGCGATTTGTCCACATGGATGTATATGGACTTGGTCGCGTTTGTCGACGATATTATGATGGGATCGGATGAACTCCACCGTCATTTACAAGTTTGATTGAAGTGCTGTGCCATTTAGCGCAAGCGAGGATATAGTGGACGAACTTCGAAGTTCCACCTCCTCAAGGATGAAATCGAGTTTCTGGGACATTTCGACTCCGGAAGGCTTGAATCCAAGACATCCCAAGACGTTGCAGACATTTGACTCGGAAGGTGCCGATTCCCGGTACGTTGCGGCACACGATTCCCCCTGAACGTCTCCAGATTCGACTTTTCATCGGCATGGCAACTATTGCCGCCGATATGTGAAGAATTAGTCGAAGATTGTGGAGCCGCTGAGGCGATTGTGTCTTGAAGGCGCTAAGTTTGAGTGGACGCCGGAGTGACAGAAGGCATGGGACACGATCATCGAAGCGGATACTCGCGGAGTTTATCATCCTGACTACGATCTTCCTTTTCAGATCCGCTCGGATGCTTCCAAGGATGGTCTGGGCGCGTATCTTTTTCAGCTCGTGGAAGTCGAGGACGAAACCGGCAAGGTGACACGAGAGAACGAGAGATTGAGTATTGGAGCCGAGCTGTGCCGAATGAGATACGGAACTATGAGCCTCGCCGGCTAGAGATACTGGCAGTTATTCTTCTCTTGGGCATTTCCGCTCTTATATCGAAGGTCACAAGACGATCCTTGAAACATATCATCGCAACTTGACTTTTTTACGAAAGGCGAAGCACTCGTCTGGGCAGTTGGCTCGATGGGCGATGCGGCTCGCCATTTTGATCCTGAATTGGGTTACAAACCAGGAAGTCGCCGGGAATGAGTATCCCTGACTGTCTCTCGCAATCCTATAGACTGCGTCATCGAGACGTGATGAGTTTGGTGAACCCTTGAACCACGCGTATCTAGTGTGCCAAGAACTTCCTCGGCCTGTTGATGGTTAAGTTAGTTCTGAAACGGTTATGTAATAGGACAGGAGTGGTGAGTTGGTACGTAAGCTTGCG